>JACXGM010002870.1:0-44531 GCA_016801145.1 Umbra pygmaea | reverse complement strand
AATGGTGAGTGTGTGGCTTATATAGGACTGGGTGAGAGCAGGTGAATGGAATTTGGGTGATTGAGTCCCGGTTATGGGAAACGAAGTTCTGAACAGGCATGACTAGGGAAGCTGTAGTCCACAGGAAGAAGAACTGGGGAATGGGAATTGTAGTTCTGAGCAACGTAGAATAGGGAAGTGGCAGTTTCCGGGGAAGGGGAACTGGGGAACGTTACACAGCTACTGCACTTAGTTCTTTCCTAGTCAAGCTATAGTTTACAATAGTCGTTTTAACACAAAACACTACATTTAAAACATATATGTACTTTTTTTTAATTCAGGGCCAAATTTGAACATTTTCCAAAACATGGATGGAAACTACAGAAAATAATGTGATAAATAACAATTCATTTTTTTAATTGTTTGACAGCACTATAAAATACACATATAAAAGATAATATATTTCAGTATGTTTTGTTTAGAAAATCCTTTGCATGTTGTTGTTTTAAGACATTAGTTAGAGATGGGGGCAAATGTTTTTCCTTGCAGAGTAGGATTGGAACCCATAATTCAGCAGTACATCTGCACCATTGGACATCTTTTTGTTTTCTTCTAATGTCTCTTAGGAACTAATATACAAGCAAATTAGAGTAAAAAGATGAGTTTGGGTAATCCAGATGTTTTGTTTCGGATGAATATTTTGGACAGGGAATTTGCAGCAGTCACAGATTACATTCAAAAAGTAATCTAGGCAACCTGACAGTGACACTTTACGCACAAATGGAAGGAGATTATTTCTGTGTGAACAGATTCCTGAAATCGATCAAACATAAAGACCCTGTATTGTGTTGAATATAGCAAACACAGAAATGTTCTGTAAATAGGATCCATTGGGTTTTCTTTCAAACAGTTCACATTAAATGAGCATCTGGATTAAGTACATCTGTACAATTAATTAAGTATTTGAATGAAACCAATAAGACAGTGTCAAATGTTGTGTTTTACCTAAGGCAAATACAGGGAGAGAACGTCTTTTGCAATCTCTAAGTAAATATTCATAGATGTGTACTTACAGATGCTTTAAAAAATACTGAAACTCCAAAAAACTAAAAATGAAACTACACTATATAAAAATTGAATTATAAGTGAAAAATAGAATCAAACTAAAACGAACTACCGTAGAACATTTCGGAAACTAACTGAAAGGTACAATATGTAGTTTTTCAATGCTTTCAATCAAAACAATAACAAAATACTTAACTTTGCATTAAAAATAGCAAAAATCACTATACCTATATTATATATTTTTTTTTAGTTGTGTACTTACATAATTTCCAACGTCATGTTTTGACTGAGAGAACCCTAGCGGCTAAAATCTACATATTGTACATTTAAATTATAAAATAATGAATTAATTTTAAAACACAAACCTATAATAACCCTGGCGGGTGCAAGTTTGGCATTTCAGTACAGGTGCCTAACACTTTTGCACAGTGCTGTATATAAAGAACCATATGCCAATATTTGAGTTGTGCAAATCAGTGTGTATGATTGTACACCTTGATCATGTTATGTCTACATTAAAGTGTTGGTAGAGTCACATGGATTTTCCTGTCTGAAATAAAGTAATATGATCCTATTATTGTTATGGAGGACAAAATGCCCAATCAGTGTTAAATTATAATTGTTTAATACTCTTAAAATTGTTGTCCTTACCGTATAAGTAGTCTATGGAAAATTGCCCTTATTATATTTTCTTAGTGGCACAATTTTGCATGCTAACTATTTGGCATTTGTAGAACAAATCCCATCCAACTCTTAATAGATTCAACTCAATAAGTATTATCACTCTTTATGGAATTGAGCAGATTTGAATATTCAGTAGGTCTAGTGCCACATATAGTATATTTCAATTTTAGGCTCCAACACCTTTATTTTTTAGAAAGAAATCTGAAAATGTAGGGATTTTACATGCATGCTTTCTTGTATTTATACCCCAAGGACCAAGGAACAGGTGAAAGGCATCAAGACAGTTCTTAGTCACCAAAAAAACACACACAGGAAGTGCCCTGAAATGAGCATGGGAGGCACTGCTGCCTTACAGGCTGATGTTTAAGCAAGGTTAAAGAAAGTCCACCTTTTGTTCTTTAGTCCTAATGGAAATATCAAAGTGTGCAAATGTTATTAAGGTATATAACATTTTACATTTTAGACATTCACCAAATTGTAATTTACACATGTTAGGCAACTGCTGTGTTAAGGAACACATTTGATTTTATCTGGAAACTTGCAGGTTACCAGACAGGTGTTGTAACAACCAGGCCACTGTTGGCTTCCTGCAGCCTCCTGAGAACTGAATAGAAAAGCATAATTAATAAACATTAGTGTTATATTTTAATTTGATTGGCTGATGGCAAAGAAAGGGCAGAGTTTTTTTCTTAATCTAGGTATGTGGCATAGTGGGCTAAGTCACTGCATTTCTGGACAGTCTATGTCATGATAGTCAGTGGTTCGAGCCTATGGGTTCTCTGATTTTCCCTGGACTTCCTGCAAGATGCAGCACTAATTGGCATAGCGCTGCGTGGGATTTACTTTTGGGAAGTATATTTGGTGAATGTAATCATCCTGTGCATGATCTAAAATGATTCCATGAGGAGTGTGAAAATAATCGGTATCTGCGACCACGTGCGCCCCAAGCCATTCCACAGATTGGTCCAAGGAATTGCAGAGCAATTGGGAGGGGAGAAAATGGGGGGGGAAAAGAAATCCTTTAGATCCTTTAGAAAGTGCCAACACTCATAGAAATGTATATAATATTTTTTTATTCAAATCAAGGAAAATTATCTACAATGTATTGTTAAGGCTTTAAAAAGATGACTTTCATTTTTTTTAAAACAATTACGTCAAAGTGGAACAAATCCAATTCAAGTAATGGGAACAGTAGAGTTTTTCAATGTCATGAAGGAACCCAGTGGACAACATAAATAGATTTAGGAGGAGCCATATACAGGGAGCAAGTAAGATATGTTTCCGGACAACAAATGAATTAGCCAATTTATTTTGTATACCAAATCAACATGTTGTAAGCTGTAATTGAGTTTTTCTCCCTGGCTGTTACTTGTGTATACAACAGGACATTGGCTAAAAAGGTTGTTTAATTGAAATTGTAATGTAAAAACATAAATCATTTTTGGCTGGGCATAATTGAAAGGTAACTGAATTTTTAATGAAGCCAGCAGGCTAGGCTCTGTAGCTGAATGTGTCAGACTGATCTATCGCCTATGAATCACACACTGTAGGCCCTCCCCCCTTTTGGTTGCCTCTGGAAGGATATTAAACCCAAAACTGCATCTGCTCTGAGGACTTTTCTTCACATTGTTTGGACAGCCCACTTTCAGGACAAGGTTTTGTTTGATAAAAGAATAACAAGCTAGAATTGTATGATAATTGTGTTAGTTTTACACTGGAAACGGTGAAACCTTTGGATACATTTCCTGTTCGTTTCTAACAGTTTCTCTTGTCAAGCCATTATCTACAAAACACTCATAACATAATCTGACAATATGGAGATCCTAGACTACACTACTTTTCTTTCATGTATCAATAAGAAGACAATTAAAAAAAGTAGCACACAATTGTTGTCCTGTCAAAGGGGGGATTTGCAATAGATTTTCCCCAGGTCATAGAGCAGCACAGATTGCCTGGGTTACAAATCAACGTAATAAATGAAGGCAGTTAAGCCTGATCAATATCCCACTCTACTGTTTAGCAATTAGAATGCAGCATAAAATGAAGTGTACCTTGAGGTGGCTACGCCACACATAAGTTGGTCCTGGATCTAATTCTAAATTTCCTTCAAACCCTCCACCTAGGCTAGGAGGAGGTTAAACAAAAATCAAAGTCAATTTGTGCTTTTTTGTTTGTTTTCCTATTTGTTTTTTGTCAGCATTCACTAAACAAGCCAGACAAGCTGTAACATCCAATTTGTGGTTTAATGGAAACAATCAGTCCTGAAATTATAGATTCTCACAATTTAATTTCTCAGGGTTGTTTTGCCCTTCTCTCCTGTGTCAAAATCCTAATCACAGGTTTTGCCCTTCCCACCGAGTGTCTCTGAGAGATGACCAATCGACAGGCCAGGCATGTCGCCTTTCCTGATTGGAAGGCCGTCACACTCCATCCCTCCACTCTCTCTACTCCTTCAACCCAGGGGCAGAGCTAAGGCAGGGCCTAGCTGTGTGGATGCTCTGACAGTCCCAATCAGAATGTGTGAATGTATTTTATTTCTTTGTTTGTTATACGGTATAGATTAACTTGCTGTTTTGCTTGTATTGTCTCCGGAGTTGTCCAACATTTAAAAAATGATTAGACCGATGTGTTGTAGTGCAGTTGTAGGAAGGAATTTGGTGTTTTCTACTTTCCCAGTCACTTTTAGTCAGGCTGGCCACACACCTGTGTGTATAAACCGCAAACATGCTCCATACAATTTATGTCACCCAGGTCCATTTCATTGACCTGATTTATCCACAGTAAAATAGCTGTGCACTAAGGACTTTTTCATTTGGAATTAAGTTGTCAGAAAAGTCAGTTGTGATGGTTTAGTAGTAAAAAAATTGTTCATTTATAGAAAAGCAATCTTCAGTCAATCTCACCCCTCGTTAATACCAGGCTAATAAAGGAGTCAAAATCTGACAATGAGTGCCAAGCTGGAGAATTGAAGTGATAATTGGAAGGAGCCGCAGAACTCTGAATCTATATCAGAACTTATAATGCCTCACCTGGAATTGCTGATGTCCTCTGATAGAGTGTGGGGAAGGTGCTCTGTGCTCGAGGTGATTACGCCTTTCCAGCACGGGAAGAGGAGGGCCACATAGGCTACAGACCTTTATCTGTCCCCATGCATACTCTGGGTCCTTGCCCTCTCTATCTCACTTCCTTACTCCTCTCTCTCTCTGTCTCTTTCTCTCTATATTGCATGTTTGTGTATGTGTGAGTTGGTGTGTGTCTGTGAGTAACTAATGCAATGCGTTAAGGGGTGTATTTAATCTACCCCTGACAGAAATAGATTAGATTAAACAGAATTGATGGATCCTCTGGACTACTCTTGTGATCAATGTCATTTAAATACAGGATTTGTATTGGACTTGAGTTTCCTCGTCCAGTTTACTTCAAAGTGTGTTTAACCAGGATATCATTTTGGGTCCATCCACAGAGCCTTGAGTTAATGAACATAAATACAATTTAACAATAATAATTAGGATGTCCCCATTTGTATTGTAAATTGTCAATTTGCATGCCTGCCTAATAAATCATTAGCATTGTCACCCAACTGGGATGAAAATAATAGAAATTAAACTATGCATGCGAAGATGCAAAGGAAATTACAATAGGGTTACTCCTTCAGAGTAACCCCTTTAGCTACCCCTAAAAACAAGGTCTAAACAAAAATAATTAATGATTTCTATTTTTAAAAAATAAACACAAATTAAGAAACTCCTTGGATGCATTTTAATACAAGTCTTTGGAACTGAAGTACTAAATGAACTGCCCTTCATGCCTATTTAACACAGTACTTTGATTCGTAACGAGGGCTGCATACATTTTATTCAGCTGGATTTTCTGCCACTGGGATGACAGCTGAATATTTAGATCCCAGATCTGTATTATTAGGAAATATGTCTCATACTAACAGCAGCTTGCAAACCAATGTTATTTATATTTTAATTCATTCAGCCTTGATAACACAGACTCACAATGGATCAAGTCTTAGTATTGGTCAGATTATGTAACAGGTATTGGATTAGATTAGCAAATTATTATTACTGTAATTTATATAGCCAACTTTAATAACATAAACAGACACACTATTATAAATACTGAAAATAGAGAGAATTGCTTTTCTCCTCAAAACCCATTATCAAACTGCATCTTACAAAGTCAGACTTGATGTCCAAGTGATGAGAAAATCTTTCCAGTGGATAATATTTAGATGTTTTATTGACCAAACCTATGGCCCTGTATTGATGGAGATAAATTACAAAGTTGGGTTCCATCAGCAAAGTTCAGATCTTTACTTTTCAGAGGGAACTTAAATGGACTTTTGTTTTCGCTGATGCTTGCAGAAAGGGGGTACATTTGTAGCAGACATTCTTTGGAACCTCTCTTTTCTGAATGTCACACTTGTTGGCATATTTTTGAATGCATCATCTGTTCTGTTTTTACATGGGATAAAGTAGGGACCAAGAGGGCCAAAAAAGGACACTTTCACTTTGTTCCATTAAAGTAAGTACATATGGCTGAATAATGTATACCATTTTATGTCACCCTTGTTAATTTTGCAGGGGAAGAAAATATCAAAAATACTTTAAAAGATGGTCTTGAAGTATACCTTCCCTTTGCCGAGACTGCTGACGTGACAGTTCATTGGATGAGCTAAGGGGCTTGTACCTTGTGCAATGATTTAAAAGAGGCACTCTATCTTTTTATTTATAATAAATAGCGACAATCCCCTTTGGACCAAGACAAGAATGTTTCAGGCCATTTTTTTAAATATTTAATCTGTTTGCAGAGTTGTCACAGACAGTATTGACAATGCTGTGGCCTCTACTTTTCCCATTTTCACATGATTTAATGGAGATGAATGATGCCTTCTTTAGCCTTAAGACATTTGTTGCATTTCAATCATGGCAGGCTTAAAGCAAGTGACCAGTACTATAAAAGGACATGCATACAAACTTTTCCTTTACTGGCTCTATAGGAACACACATCCATATTTCATCAGGGAGTCAAAACTGCTGATAACTAGAATGATGAATACTGTCCAAAATATTTGTGTACCTGCATTAGGAAGGATGCATAGCGTTCAAATACTGTCAACAAATCTGAAAGCTCATGAAACCGTAAATTTTGCAGAAAGTTTAAAAAAGAAATGGAGGAAAAGGAGAACATGTGTTACTGAAAGCCTCAAATGTATGAGGAAATTTGAATGAAACACACAAGGTAGTAGCTGTTTTCATTATATCTGAACCTGCATCATGTCAAATGATGAAGAGCGATACATTCCTTGATGTGTTAGGCAGAAGGTGGCCTTTAATGTTGAAATGGTGGAGCCAATTGATGCTTGTCTGAAGCTTTTCTTCTGACATCGCTCTCAACAGAAAACACACATGCCACGATCTGGGCAAGCAGAGCTCAAAGCAGTTACTCACCTCATGTTATTCTGGTACAAATTCACACTATCATACTCACAAAAAGTATACAGATACCTTAACACTGGCAGTGGCAGGCTTTTTTGGACTCACCTTCCCGCCAGTCACGTCTTCATGATGTCAACAATCTAAAAGTCAAACATTTTTATTTCATACACAGACATATGAAAAAAATAGTTAGTCAGCATTAAAATATTTACCCTATTTTGTGTGTACAGTTGCACAACATCATCGGTGAAATCAGTTTTCCTAAAAGTCTGTGCAAGTCTGATGGCTTTCCTCTGTTGACAGTCATCTTGCATTATAGCGACATGTGTCATACGTTCTGTTCCGAGTGCATTTTGCCACCTGACACTTTCTCCTCCTGGAGATTGGTTTGCTGCAGAAGCTTTGTTGCTGTCTATGTAGTAGTCTGTGTGTCTTAGTCACAAAAAGTCTGTCCTATTTGTGCCAATGTAATAGTTGGTATAGTGGTGTAAGAACCTGCCTCATGTGCCTCTTTGTGCCCTTCCTCTCTGGCTCCCCATACAAACTAGTTTCCCTAGCATCTGCTTACTACTGTTCTGTCCTTAAAAATTATTATAAATCCCCCTAAAGTATATTCTGCTCACGCTTGGTGCTATATATGCCATGTTTTAACAAAACATACATTGATAGCAGCCAAGTGTGGCATGTTGAAGAACAAATGCCTAGCCAAATCAGGAAAATCTTTATGTGATGGTGAATTGATTATTATCCTTTTTGTAAAAGTCCACTAAGAGGGGATGAACACATTTGGATATTATATTGCTTTCCAAACAATGGCGTGTACTTCATTTGGACTTTACATACTGTACAAAAATGTAAATTTTTGGAGACATTCTGCACCAATCACCATTAAATGTCAAATTGCATGGCTATAACCATCTAATCTGAAAAACATAAGCATCACACATCTCTTATCCTTTCTTCATATTGTGTTTCATGGGAAACAACCTGCCACATCAAACCACAATTCAAAGACCAAAATCTTTCTTCATGAAAAACAGAAAAACACTTCAGTGCATTGGTCATGACCAATCTAGTGTATTCATAGCCTCTGCTCAACTTGAGTTGCCTCGATCAGACAAAATGAGCCAGTGTGATGTTTTGATCAGAGAAACCACTGCTGTGTGGGCAGTAAATACACCGCTGCGATGAGTTGGTCATTCTGACAAATGTCTACAATATTTGGCATTCAGTTGTTCTTAAACACACTTGGGTCTAGGAATCCCCCATCTGCAGGATTTTGTGGATTATACTTCTTGCAACAACATTACACATTGGTGTATTATTTTTAGTTTTATACTCAACATTGTTTGAATATTGTCATGAGTTAAAATGTTTGTACTCATGTTTTTTTAGGCAAAAGTTTTCCATAGCTGGGTGTCCTAATAGATAGAATAGAATAACATGATTATGTATAATAATAACTAGAACGGCTTGCATTTTTGAGAAACTGCAATGTTAATGTTTTGAAGCAGTGGTATGTGATACAAAGCATCACAAAAATAAACTATGTCCTTATGTCCAGTGGTTCCCAAACTTGTTTTGGTTACTGTACCACCAGCAGTCTTAATACCCATGGTTGAGACCGACTACCAAGGCAGAAATGGTTTGCCCAACAATTTTTTTCACCCACCTGTAACCAAACAACTGTTTAGACACACCGAAGCAAAAATATAGAAAATACAGCTGTTTTTTCAAAACATTCACTACATTGGTATAGCCAACTATGGCATTACAACGTTTGAATGATAAGATAAAAGTGCATGTTAGCTGACCATGTTAGATAGACAAACTGCCGTAGCACTTGCTCAAAAAACAAATTCTTTCTAATTAGGCCTTGTATATCTAATGTGAGTGCAGACTCAGCAACTGGATAGCTTATTTCTCACCTCAAATGTTCAGAAACAGTTTTGTGAACTTCTACAGTGAAACATGATACGAATAAGGTGTTAAAAACTGTTGCTATCATTCGTGTGCACGTCCGCCACCATCTTGTCTGGTGCTGTTCCTCTAGACCCCAGCAGAGGGGGTAGATCTTTCCTCAAGTCATTATGAATGGACAAATTAAATCGCTTATAAAAATTACAAATTTAAAAGTGCACTGTACGGCAATAGGATACATATGCTGCTGCTAGAATGGAATCAATATCATGAAAACTGCAGGTGCTAAGGAGGTGCCAAAAAATAAATAATAACATTAATAATAATACAATAATGAATAACAATGTGCATTGCTTTTGCAATCAAATAATAATTAAGCTCTATACCAGGGCTGGCCAAACCTGTTCCTAGAGAGCCACCATCCTGTAAGTTTTCACTTCAACCCTTGTTGTGGGTAACATGTTTTTGCTTTCCTTAAGGTACTTATTAGAATCAGGTGTGCTATATTAGGGTTGAAGTGAAAACGTACAGGATGGTGGCTCTTCAGGAACAGGGTTGGCCAGCCCTGCTCTATACTATCTGTTGATTAGCTGACAAGGTATTTTCAAGGTAAAGGTGTTTTAGGCAGAATTGACACAACCAAGTTTAGCCGCAGGAGTGGATCTGAACCAAGTTCAGTGGTGTCTGAAGAGGTGGATATACAGTTATAACCCCCTACGTGCAACAAACTTCCTATATAAATCAAATCCTTGACCTGTAAATGTGAATAACACAAAATTATGTCCAGTTTAAACTAAATGCTTAGGAACAACTTTAAAAGGTTTTGGTGAAATGCAAATGGACTTTCTCTTTCCTTTCTTTACATTATTGATACCTGAAAGGCATGCAACTGTACTTGTATAATTTTGTTTGTTTCAAAGTAGTCAAGCAATAACCTGAACCCAAATGTTTGGAGAAATATTTTCTAAACGATTGTATAGGAAAAGGTAATTCATTGAAGTTGTGAATGGTATGTGCTGGAAATGGAATACAAGGTCCCCCCCATAAAACAAACCATGACACAGAGTCTGTGAGAATTGTTATTATTCTGATAATTTGGTTAACTTACAATATGACTCTATTATGACATGATTGTGAAAGGCTATTCAAAACTTAATTTGTAACTAGACCCCTGCATTTTCGAGAAACTTCAGATTTTGATTGCACGCAAGTTGTCACTCGAGCAATATTCACAATATATTTTCTCAAATATTGCTTTTTTTTGTGCGGCTTGTGGTTGGATCAACCATGTGCACACCACTTGCCATCCCACAGATCTGGCCAAAAAGTTGCAGTGCTGCCTACAACAAGGAGGATTAGGGGGAATTGGGAGGGAGAAAACTTTAAAGAAAATAAAAAACAGTGTCTTTTGAACACTAGTGTTTGTCTGCTTGCTTCAAATCTGCAAAGTAGTTAAAATGCTGTCAGATCCACTTTAAAGGACAATTCCAGAGTAAATAAAACATTGTATATATACTTGGATTGTATATATCCTAGTGAACATTTACCCAGAGCACATGATTTGTGCACAAGTGATGGCTTAGTTTTTCATAGAGCAATCTACACATGGAATTATGGCCTATAGTGAGTTGAATGTGAGAGTGATGTGTGTCCCTGTTTTTGTGTTGCTGGCTATACTGCCACAAGTGCCTGAGGATTTGAGACTATATTTAGATTAAATACATCCTAGTGAACATTTATCCATAGGACATGATTCGGCACAAGCTTTAGCATGGTATGTATAATGTACGCATAACCATTGTTTTTAAATCTTTTTTTAAATCTTTTATTTTCCTTTACATAACTCAATCTTTCTACATGCTTAAAACATCATAAAACCAGCCTTTGTTTAGAGTTCACTGACCTAATTAAAGTATACACTTTGAAATGCATTGTCCTTAATAATCTCTTGTCTTAGTACAGTTACAAGTGTAACACATCTCAAACACACAGCGACTAAAAACTATTTTCATAATGAGACTGATCAAGGACTAAGCTTGGTTGTTTGTTAAAATAATAATCTGTCAGAAAACAGCCAAGAGTATAATTTGGTTGCTTCTGTACCAGATTTTACTTGAAATACCACAAAGTCTAAAATTCAATCCAAACTTTGCGCCTGCACACTGTGAGTAACTTCGGTGGAGTCAAATTCAGCTAGAATCAGCTACACTAAAACTAATGATGCTTCATTTACTCCATAAAGCCCGGGGGCATGATGCAATGCCCAGACAATGGACTAGTTAGCTAGTTAGCCACTCACCGCATTGCTCTAACCCGTCCTTTCGGATACAAATCTCTAGCTATAATAATTGTATATCTGAATGTATCAAATGAGAATTCACAAAAATAAATGAATACTGTTGTTTAAAATTTAGCATTTTGTAATGCTCAAATCTAACATAAATGCACAATCTCCTATGATATTTGTATCTTACATTTGTTGATATTTTTTTATGAATCAAGTGTAAGACTGCATATATGACAGAAGAGTGCAACATGACCTTTTTTGTGTGCTTGCCATGCCCCTCCCTTCTCCCTCAGCTCAGGAACAAGAACAGCGGTGGTGAGGCTGCCTATGGCGCTGTTTCCCCCACTGAGGAGTCCATCCATCTACCATTTCTCCCATTTTTTGACTTTTGAGACACTAAAAGACATTGTGACATTAAAAATCCTGCTGCTACAATTTTATTTGTTTGGCACCTCCTCTCTCTACTCCCTTGACAGACACAAACGCTTGGCTCCAGTCAGTATCACTCACTCATCTCAGGTCCCAACTGTGCCCTTCTGTCTCTAGTCCAAATATCATTTGTGAATTGTAGCTTGACATTGTTGTTGAAGCTATCAGTCTAATTATATTTTATGTTTACTTTTCAGGATGTATTTCACTATTTTTAAAGACTAATTCTGTCCAATATAACATGGTATAATATTAACAAAAATAGTTTCTCAGCTTTACATTATACAGCCTTACATTATGTGTTTTGTTATGACCTTCATTAGAAAATGAATGTTCTTGCACTGGCTGGCTTCCATGTGAAAAGGTTTTGCTCTGCTTGGAAGAGAAATGGAACAGCCTACGCATTGAGCAAGCCCCAAGCTTTTTTCTTTAATCAGTCATATGTTTGCCCTATGTTATCGATAATAACTCTGCATTAAACTATAATGGTACTATAGGCTACAATAGTACATTTGCTATATTTGAGGGTTAGCGTAAATTGCACTAATTCATAGGAAACCTACTGTATATACTTTGAGGAATGGTTTTATAGCATTGTCGGCAGCAGAATGCTGGTATATAACAAATATCTTGATTTCTCTGGACGTTTCACCTATATGATACATTTCTAGACATTTTTTTTAATGATTCACCACTCTTATCAATCTTAAAACATTGCAGAAGCAGATATGCAACCTCACAAGTCGTGTTAAATATGCAGATGGTGCCATGTATCTGAGGGTGGTTTGTGAAAGAGTTCAATTTAACCATCACCTATATTTTTCAGAACATACACCAGCAAAAACGTGTCACTTTTTCAAAACAAATGAATTGGGGAGATACTGTGGAAAGGCACACCAGACAGGTAAGTGGTTGTCTAGTTGATGGAGGAGGATCCTGCAGGTCTGAGGTCACTGGTGAATGCGGTTGTTGTGCTGAAAATGCTGTCCTTCATGGCCTTACAGACTGATCAGCTGCCTTCTGAGTCCTATAATGCCTTGTGGAATTTGGTCCAGGGCTGAAAATACTCTTGAGACTGTGCAAATGTTCTTCCTGCATGTTGGTATACAATTTAAAGGGGAACACCAATTAAATACTATAATTTGTCAATGTTCCTAAATCACTCTCATCAAGCAGCTCTCAAAGGAAACACAAAACCTCAGCGGCTCAATGGCTTTTGGGACACAACATTTACATTTTATGTGATAAATGTCGGTTGCGTGGCTTACAGCTTACTTTTTTTGACCTGACTGCTAAAGACGGAAAATGCCACCTGTGCATTCAAGTAGTTGTCGCAATGACAACATTTTAGAAAAGAGGTGAACCTGCTTATTTTCCAGTCCTCTACTACTGTCAGATTGGTATTGTAGCATGGGGAACTGACTGTGAACTGACCTGACACAAGCGACAGTTGGGTTTTCTGGGAAAGTGAAGATGTATGTCTGATAAATTACATTTATCTCCTTTCAGGTGTTTAATTATTGGAATTCTCTGAATATGTTAATTTCAGTATGGCATGAGTATGGTAAAATTATTAGTGATCTTGTTGCACCCCCTTTTTTGTAAACATGCCCAAATAATAATGTTTAGTTTAATGAACATGTCAGACAAGCAGAGCAACAACATTTTAAATTGGAGCTAAAATACATTTGCAATCTCATAGTGGAATACGCTCACTAATTATAATCAGTTGAAATGGCTTGGCATTTTAGACTGAAGACTAGATAGGGAGTTTGTCCCCGGACTGTAATATCTTACCATTAACCGTCAAAAAAAATTGAAAATGCATTCTGAGGCCCTACGCTGAGATCGAATTTTCAAACATACAGTAGAGCGGATGCGTTGTACGTCTAAGACTAACTAATTGCTTTGCCATACATCATCCCAGTAAACCCCTTCACTGCACCGGTATTAGTTTATCATTGAGAGGAAATGAGAGCTCCTTATTTAGGATGACAGAGTAATGAGCTGAGAAAAGTGATGAGTTTTATTTATGGGGCTCTATAGTGATCCTCAGTGGCCTTCTGTGTCTTCGAAGGAAGAGCTTCTCTGAAAATCCAGCCCTAGCACAATACCCATCCATCGGCTTCTGGAGAGTCAACCATTTCTCTCCCAATTTTTTTTAGATGTCTTGTGACAAAATAATTGGATACCATGGCATTTCAATTCACTCTTGGTAAATTGCCCGCAGCGAGAGCATTATTTACTCTGTATCAGAGGACAGAAAATAAATGTAGAGGACAATGATATCTCATAACTGAAAGAGGCAAAGGCATTTAGATTATATTGTTTCGTATTTTGTGGGAATCATCAAAGTACTTCCCCCTTCTTTTGTGTGCCAGGTTATTATAGAAGCATGGCAGTTCTGGCAGAACAAATGGTGTATGAACAGCTCACCTCATCCATGTTTATGGTGGTTTCCATTTCCAGGCTCTAATTTTAACATAGCTGACACAAACCCCCATTAAGTTGGGCCCACTCTGTTATCAGAACAGGTGGCCGAGGATGAGTCAGTGGTCCTTTAGAAAGTGCTTGTCTGAACAGAGGTGTTGAATCTTTACCACTAGAGGATAAATAGCACTTCCATGGAGGAGGAAGATGCTCTTGAGCAATATCACACCATGGCACCAGTCCAGCAACACCCCTACCCAGCCCTCCCACGTCCCCTCCTTAATCCGAGTGCTGCTTCAGATGAGATTTGAGCAACGATTAAAACAAGCTTTATCCTTGTAAGAAGAGGCTGCTGCTATGGTTTCCACAAGAAAAGGGTGATAGCCCTGTTGCTTTCAGACCTGTGTCTCAGTCTCCAGTGGTCGGCATGGTAGCCATCAACACTTCCTCTCTTCCTCCCCACCTATCACCACATATTGTCCTCACCCCTTCACTCTGCACCTTTACCCATTCTCAAACTACTCCTACTGTACTTCCATGAACGCTTTTCTGAGAGTTTTCTGTCTGGCTTTAATCAATGGAATTCAGCCTTTGTTCACTTTCCCTAATATTGTCTATTCATTTGTGCTATTTAATCAACAATGAAGAAAAATCCCTTACCTAAAAAATAAGTATTGGAATGCCTACTGTTGGATCTCTCAACTTGTGATGAAAGTTGTATACTGTAGGTGGTGTGTTTGCTGTGAGGCTGTGATAACTGTCACTTGCCCTTGCTATGTTTTAATGAAAAGAGAAATGGGGCCAAATAGTGGAATGAAAAAGTATGTTGTGTGTATTCAGCCGGAACCTGTGTACCCTCTAAGTCCTGTAATATTCATCCTTTTGTGTTGCCTACATGGGCAGACCTTTCCCACAAGACGCATACTTGGTCCTCAATTATGTACATCTGAAATTGAACATGAATATGAAATGACCATCAAAGCTGGAGAGGGAGAGAGAAGAGGGTGCACTCAGATATTCAACAGGATGACTTTTAAAAAGGAGATTTTATTAGGGCTGTCAAAGCGGTTTTAAAAATGAATTGTTATTAATTCATTTAAATTCATTTTCTTTATTCCAATTTAGGTTGTAATTGTTAGTTGTGACTGTTATTTTGAAAGAGACCAATGTAAAGTAAGTTGTCTGTATAACTGAAGAAAATATACATCCATATATTTGTGCTGCTTTATATTTATTTTAAGGAGACATTGGTTTCATGTTGTGAAATACTCATAAAAATAAACTAAAATGTTTAATGTTATTTGTGTTCAAAACCCATTAAAAAAATTGCTTTTGGCCTACAGTAGATAATGGTTTTGGTGTAAAGCATCCCCATAGGATGATGCGGCCATCAAAATATTTATTATTAGACTGTAGTCTTGAAGCATGGGCAGTTTTTAGCTTGCACATATGTACTGCTTTTTTTGCATAAAAACTCTATCTTGTTCTCATCTGAACTGCATCCAGTCTCATTTTATGCTCACTGGCATATCCGAAGCCCTTGATGTTACAGTGCTCCCTTTTCCCAATGTGTGCAGTTGTATTACTTCTCTATCTTCTGTAGAATGTGTGTCTTTATTTTGTTTCAAATTCACAGCATATGGGGTTAACATATCTTAGTTTTACATTACCCTTGTGAATATTTCCCAAAACAAAACCAAGTTTGATTTTCAATGTACTGTATCATTTATTAAGTCAGTATTATGTGAGTTGGGGTGGAATTAAATATATGGACATTGACTAACATAATTATTTCAGCTATCTACCATAGCATTTTGGAGTTGACAATACTGAATTTCAGCTGTAGGGTGAAATAATCACAGCATTTCTATATGTCGTCCCCCACTTGGCCATGTCAATCACCTGACCTGAATCCCATTGAGCAGGCCTTTCACTTGCCTGTAGACAAAATGTCCCAAGAACATACAGGAACTGAAGATAGCTGCATGGTCTGGCAGAGGCTTACCAGGGAAGAAACCCAGCATATACGGATGTCTATGGGTTCCAGACTTGAGGCAGTCGTTGAATGCAAAGTATTAACACGTACAATATAATTCATGGCACATTTAAAAGTTATGTAATTCCTACACCATTCACCTGATTTGGATCTAAATACCCTCAAATTACACATGAGTCTGCACTTTCAAATATGTCTAATTCAATTTTAACTCCAATATGCTGTGGCAGACAGCTGATATAATGATAACTTAGTCAATGTCCAAATATTTAGGGACCTAATGTACACAGTGCTATATACTGTATATAGCATGTGAAAAATAAAAACCTGTACGCCGCTTTAAAACAAAAAATTAAGGTTTCTCAATATAAAACCAATACTATAAAACCCCAAAACACTAGAAACAAAATAATATTTGTGGTGACTGCACTTTGCCAGTAAAACAGCATCAAATCTCTTAGGTACACTCTCCTAGAGTTTTATAATAAAACCAGTTGTTAAATTATTCCAAGCAACTTGGAAAACTTGCCACAGCTCTTGTACAGACTTTGGCTTTCTTGCATGCTTATGTCTGGTAATCCTAGACAGCCTAATTTCTGTTGAGATCAGGGTTCTCTGAAGGCCATACCATATGTTGCATAACAGTTCTTTTCCTTTCGCTGAAGATAGTGCTTTATTAACATGGACTTGGGGTCAATGTCCTGCTGCATAATGAAGCTGTGAATGATCAGACGCCTCCCTGATGGTATTTTGAAGGATCTAGGGTGCCTAAAACCTTTGCACAGTACTGTACATATACTGTAAAAACAAAATGTTTGCTACCACCATTTTTATTCCATTGTATGTTTCTATGCAGAAACTGACAACCTGACATTAAATTAAACCATTTAATCCCACAAGTGACCAAAAACAAATGATAGTTTTAACTTAAAGAGTTATTGATTTTATTTATTTATTATCTAAGACAGGTTTGGGATTAAACCTGCACTATGTAATTTGAGTAAAAATACAAACTGTGTTTTAGATGTTAGGAATTATCATATTGGATCCATTGATTGAAAACAGAAACTTAAATAGTACAAATTACAGACAAAATTAGAATAGCAAAATCAATATCACAATTTCTAACCAGCAACAAATGCATATTATGGACAACATCATAATGTTTATTTTGGGCAATTGGTTATACTGTTCCTGTGTTCAGTGAAAACATATAGAGTACTCTGCAAAGGTCTTAGACACCCTATTGTTTGACTCAAATCTAGTTGTAAGAATTGCAATTTTGTGTTCTGCATCAGTTTGTCACTAGAAATGAACAATATATGCATTTCCAAATATTAATTTGCCATGAAATGCAATGCTAGAAAGAATTATTGTTACTTTGTTAGAGAAAGTAACATTCTGTAATAGACCACATTTCAGCTGAAAACTTGATGCCCTTTTAGGTATATCGGCCTGTGCATTGTGATACAACGATAACAAACAGGTATGCTAATGATCAGTGACAATTCACTGATAAAACCAACCTGATTAACTGAACCATGAATTGGTATAGAAGAATTAAAGTGGGTGAAGGACAATCAAACTAAAAGGTCAGGTTTTGATATGTGACATTTTTGTGTAGTTATTTTAGTTTTTCAATGTTTTCTGCTCTTTACAGTCTAAGTTTCATATTTAGGAACTTTCATTTCTATTTTTGAAAGAATCTTCCATTTATAGATTTGTTGTTCAGGTGCCTAAGCTGTTTGCACAGTAGTGTATATAAAAAAGTAATTATGTAATAAAAATAATCTATGTAAAATTCAGCGCACCGGGACAAATAAATGGAATGTTACATAGTGAGTCTTTAAATGGGCTAATGAAAACAAAACATATATTGTCGGAAGCGAACAACTTCTGAAATCTGAAAGATTACAGATGTGTAAATATCTTTGAGTCCAGCAGTGGTCTAAACTATTGCTTTGCAGTATACCTAGTTTAAAAGGATACATAAAAACATTTGGAATTAAGTACATTTCACATTTAAATGGAAGAGTAATTGTTCAATTGTCTTTTGTCTCCTGAACCGTAAACAGCATAAGTACAAGCAGATACAGTAGCTGGACGTGCAAAATCTGCATAGCTACAGTACATCATCAGCTTCCATGAAAATCTTTGAAATTAATTTATAACAGAGAGTGATATAAATGAAATAGAAACATTTTCCATTCATTTCGAGCATTTCAAGATTTCTTATCTGAAACTTAATCTACAAAAGCTGAAAGTGAAAATAAAAATTGATTTCTAACAGCCTGACAGACTGTTTGAAGTAAATCTCTATTTTCACCATCAGTTTTTAAAGATCAAGTTTCAGATAAAACCCCTATATTTTCTTGTCAACATTTCACATTCCCTGAGTTACAATAGTGACATGTGTAGAGCCTAGTAACTAGTACCTAACACTGCCTCCCTGTGTGATGTGCTGTAAACAATGGCTGTTGTCACTGGATCCTGATTGTAGATCCCAAATGAACTGTTAACATCCCACCAAGGACAAAGCCACTGACAAAATTATGACTTTGTAGGTGTAAGCCACCCAGAAATCACAAAGCCCAAAGCATCAATAGTGTCCATGTCCACCCTGCCCTCCCCAAAAAACACTGCAACACCATTGTTCTGAGAACAAGATACATTGAAAAAGGCATCAGGTGATCTACCTCACAGTAAAGTTAAAATATTGGCAGAGCACAACCCTGGCAGTATGTTTACTAAAGAGACCTGGACAAGCGGAAAATGGGACAGAGGGACCAGCGGGGGGGAGACCCTGTGCATGGACCCATTGCTCTCCTGAAAGGAGAGGCCCGCTGGCATGGAAAACAAACACACAGGGCATATAAGCACTAAAGGGATTTCCTCAGCTTTCTGTCCTGCTCTTACCATATAGAATCCACAGCACTGTGCTGGAGAATATAACATGTAGTCACTATGGTAGCAGCATCAAATAAAGGTGTTACAATATTTTATACCATAAGTGAATGGAATAAATGCAGCTGTTAGACAATGGCTAAGTATACTTAAAATCTTTATAATTTTGCAGAGTTGGTGTAGTAGTCTAACCTCCTGACTCCAGGGCACACATGTTCCCTGGCGATGGGAGTTTGAACTTTGGCTCGCTAACGGTCTGTGTCCTTCCTGTCTGTGTCCTTCCTGTCTGTGTCCTTCCTGTCTGTGTCCTTCCTGTCTGTGTACTTCCTGTCTGTGTCCTTCCTGTCTGTGTCCTTCCTGTGTGTGTCCTTCCTGTCTGTTTCCCTCTACTTACTCTTCCTCTTGCTAGCCTCTGCCTCCTACTGTTGTGCCAGAAAAAAACAAAAAAAACAATCTTGACCATTTTATAATCCAGAGTGAGAGATGCTTTCTCCACTTTGATAGTATAATATAGATATATAGCTCTGATATCAACAATACATAGAGTTATGTTGTTTTTAAACCAACAACAATCCTTTTTTTTCAAAACCACATAGCTAAATGTGTAAAAAATGCAGAAACGCTGTGTATTGTAATGAATACAGTAATTATATGTGAAATGATGATGTTTAGGAACAACTATTGTAAGTAAGAGTCTTTTATAGCTTTTATGTGTAATCAAAGCAACAAAAGATATGTAATACAAAGAGGTCAGAAAGTCAGTGGCCTAATTTCATGTGATTTATAAAAGTACAAAATGTATTTAATTGGGAGCAGTTTCATCAAAAAATAAACACAATATAAATCATCGGTATTTTGGCCATAACATTTTTCAAATACAGTGCCTTGCGAAAGTATTCGGCCCCCTTGAACATTTCGACCTTTTGCCACATTTCAGGCTTCAAACATAAAGATATAAAACTGTAATTGTTTGTGAAGAAGCAACAACAAGTGGGACACAATCATGAAGTGGAACAAAATTTATTGGATATTTCTTTCTTAAACTTTTTTAACAAATAAAAAACCTTTTACAAATAAAAAACCTTTACTTTCAGTGCAGCAAACTCTCTCCAGAAGTTCAGTGAGGATCTCTGAATGATCCAATGTTGACCTAAATGACTAATGATGATAAATAGAATCCACCTGTGTGTAATCAAGTCTCCGTATAAATGCACCTGCTCTGTGATAGTCTCAGAGGTCCAGTGAAAGCACAGAGAGCATCATGAAGAACAAGGAACCACCAGGCAGGTCCGAGATACTGTGGATAAGTTTTAAGCCGGATTTGGATACAGAAAGATTTCCCTTTAAACATCCCAAGGAGCACTGTGCAAGCAATAATATTGAAATGGAAGGAATATAAGACCACTGCAAGTCTACCAAGACCCGGCCATCCCTAGAAACGTTCAGCTCATACAAGGAGACGACTGATCAGAGATGCAGCCAAGAGGCCCATGATCACTCTGGATGAACTGCAGAGATCTACAGCTGAGGTGGGCGAGTCTGTCCATAGGACAACAATCAGTCGTATACTGCACAAATCTGGCCTTTATGGAAGAGTGGCAAAAAGAAAGCCATTTCTGAACGATATCCATAAAAAAGTGTTGTTTAAAGTTTGCCACAAGCCACCTGGGAGACACACCAAACATGTGGAAGAAGGTGCTCTGGCAGATGAAACCAAAATGGAACTTTTTGGCAACAATGCAAAACGTTATGTTTGGCGTAAAAGCAACACAGCTCATCACCCTGAACACACCATCCCCACTGTCAAACATGGTGGTGGCAGCATCATGGTCTCGGCCTGCTTCTCTTCAGCAGGGACAGGGAAGATGGCTAAAATTGATGGGAAGATGGATGGAGCCAAATACAGGACCATTCTGGAAGAAGACCTGATGGAGTCTGCAAAAGACCTGAGACTGGGACAGAGATTTGTCTTCCAACAAGACAATGATCCAAAACATAAAGCAAAATCTAAAATGGAATGGTTCACAAATAAACATATCAAGGTGTTGGAATGGCCAAGTCAAAGTCCAGACCTGAATCCAATTGAGAATCTGTGGAAAGGACTGAAAACTGCTGTTCACAAATGCTCTCCATCCAACCTCACTG
This sequence comes from Umbra pygmaea, assembly GCA_016801145.1. NCBI lineage: Eukaryota > Metazoa > Chordata > Actinopteri > Esociformes > Umbridae > Umbra > Umbra pygmaea. The sequence goes on along the minus strand of JACXGM010002870.1, from coordinate 23,245 downwards.
AGCTCGAGCTGTTTTGTAAGGAGGAATGGGCAAAAATTACAGTCTCTCGATGTGCAAAACTGATAGAGACATACCCCAAGTGACTTACAGCTGTAATCGCACCAAAAGGTGGCGCTACAAAGTATTAACTTTTTTTTCAATTTTTCAGTTTTTTGATTTGTTAAAAAAGTCTGAAATATCCAATAAATTTCATGATTATGTCCCACTTGTTGTTGATTCTTCACAAAAAATTACAGTTTCATATCTTTATGTTTGAAGCCTGAAATGTGGCAGAAGGTCGAAAAGTTCAAGGGGGCTGAATACTGTCGCAAGGCACTATATATATATATATATATTCAACCAAACTCAAAGGACTCACTGTTAACTACAATACACACAGAAATCCTGGGAAATCTTCAAAAGGCAAACAAATTCCTCACCATGACATTCTTACAATCCTCACTGTGACATTTTCACAATGTCCCACACCTCATGCAGCCCTTTAAATAATGACTAACAGCACTTAAACGGCACAAGACTGAACATAATCCCACTAATTAACCATACCAGAACTGCCTAACTCAACATAGCCACTGCCAAGCTAACGAGAGGTGTCAAAACCCTTAAAGGGACATTTACACACCATGCCAAGCAGTGAACATAAACAAAATCACCAATACATACATATAGAGTCCAGTTCTCAGTTCAATAAAGTCTCTGAAAGCCAGCCCTCCCTGGGCTGGGCGTTACACTTGGTCAGCGTTTTTTATATGCTTTTGACGTGAGAAATTTCTTTAAAAACACTAGAGACCATTTAAAAATTGTAATCACAATAGTAAAATTGGAAAACCCTACTGTATATGTTGTTTGTGAGGAGCAGACAGAAGGAACTGTATATGTTTAACTATACAATTTGGGATTGATACTATGGAGGTTATTTACAGTAAACAGTAATGAATGTGTGAAATAATTGTTTTAGTTAATATTCAATTGGTACTTTAAAAGTAAAAGGAATGTCCCTTCATTTAACCATAACTGGAAATTTGTTCGTAGTGCCTGTCATGATAGGTCTTTTCGAAAAGGTTTAAATAAGTAGGATAATATGCCATCAAAATTACAAATAATTATGTGTAAATCATATATTGAGGTTGCCAAAAGTCTGTTATGCTTTGTCTTAGGGATTCAAAGAAGCACATTGTTTAGCTAGAGCAAGTCAGTAAAAAGACAGTGGCCTGGAGGGGGCTTTAGATAAGGGTTGGTCAGTTAGACTGGGGGGTTTTGTGACATCTGGACATTTAGTTAGGACAAGAAGAAGGTCAGGAATGAATTCTTGTCAGATTTCCTTTAAGCAATGGTTAAGCCTAGGTTAAAGGTCTTCTGGCCCAGATAGTAGAATCTTAGACTCTGTGGCACCGGAGTCAGAAGCGTGGGCAGTGGGAGTGTAATTATTTGTTTGAATGTGTTACAGTTAGGAAAAGGAGGAGTTTTATCCTGGCCCAGTCTTAGCTGTTTACACAGCTTGAACCCTCCGGTAAAAAATGGGGGTTGTTTGGAAGATAACAGCTTGATCTTAGCACTAAAGGAAGATGCCCAAAGAAATAGCCAATCAGAGAGTTTTTACACAAAGTGACGTCATGTCTGTGATAAAAGGGATCACCTGATGAATGCTTGGTGTGCTATTCGATTTTGTCCTTGGAATCAACAAAACCGGTCACCACATGTAAAAATGTGTGATCTAATTTGCTCTTTCCACAATGCTTTGTACATTCATTTCCTCATTATGGAACTAATTAGACACAAAAGTACATCAGAATTTAAGTCATCTCTAGTTTAAGAACAGTGAGTATTCTATAGAATTATCAGGGTCAACGATGAACAAATGAGAAATGCAAATAAACAACACCTTTGTCTTTTGTATTCAAGCAACAATTTTAGTTTGGTTGTGATTGGACCAAAGACACTACAGGAGCAAATGGTACATTTTTAGCTATTGTTATCATTATTCCCCATTTCAGCTAACAGGTATTGTCTGCTCTTTACCTGCAAACTAAAGCCAAAGTTGTCAATGAATTGTCAACTGCACACTGTGTTGTGCTTCCTAAAGATTGATGACCATTCAGTGCTACAGTCAGTCTGACAGTGACAGCCCATTAGTTCTACAGGCACACCTCTGTTATGAGAGTCACACAAGTGTGAATCAGGGCTGTGTATTCTCCCCAAAAATGGAAAGACAGTACAAACTAGATTGGACATACATTTAGTTCTCCAATACAACAGCTTTTTTCAAAACTGCATTTCTTGGCTGAATTTGATGGCATCAAATGTTTCTGGAATAGTTCTGCTGTACCAAAAAAAAATATTATGATTCCAAAAATCACAATAATATACTGACAGGTTTGCACACATTAAACCAGCACAGGCCAGTTTAATGTAAGGTCAACAGCAGTTACCCCAAATCTACAGAAAACCTGCAACAATTTGCTTCCAACCAAATGTGCATGGGTTTTGTTTGACTTCTGTTGCAAACATGGCCTTCCATAGACTATAAGAATACAGACACTCAATAGCCATTGGCTCCAACAGCAAAATTAAACAACCAATCTCCCACTTCACCCACCCTTGAAAAATGTGTGTGGAATGGTGTTATAACCAATGTCAAATTAATCATTTTGATTTAGGCTAAAACAATATTTAAATTATTTTTTATAAACTAAGTAAGAGTTGCATATTCCCACACCCTGAATTAGTGACTTTTTTGGTTTGAGCAACAGATCAAGTCATTTTCCAATAGGATAAAGGAACAGCTTTCTAGGTAGAGAGAAGACTAATGAGAATAAACACGATGATAATAAGGCATTTGCTTTGGAAGCACAGTGTATCCTCTGATTACTTTGAAGTGCTAATTATTTATAGGTAAGGTGGTCTCATATCACATGACAACTTAAATGTCACTGACAATGTGGCTACGCCTCATCACTGATTAATAAAAGACTGTAAAACCCAAATTAATTAGCCTTTCATTGGACTAAGGGGGTGGTTTGTGATGTGCCTGTAAACAAATAGTCTCTTTTTATCTGAAATCTAATAAAGAACAAAAGAGCATTACCCACCCACTATAACAATAATTTTGTTCCATTTTATAGAAACTTTGGTGACATTGTTTACACCATAAACTTTTTTCTGTGGTTGTTGGTAATTCTCTGTGAGTCACAGATCAGTTGAGCTACAAAAAAGAGACAGTGGGCCATAGAGGTTTGGAATACTCTGGACTGCAGGGTCTGATGTTCCAGGTCCATGGCACCAGGTCTCACTTCTGAGAGGCTCCGTCACAGCTGGGTAACGGAGTGGAGGATTTGATGCCTGTGAACACTGAAGTGAGGTGGTGGGGAATATCAACGGTGAGCAGACAGGCAGAGCAGAGAGAGCAGAGGAACGGCATTCAAGAGCATTCACCCAGAAAGGAGCAGCTCTGAATAAATGGGACAAAAAACTCTAGAATCACTGCTCTGATCATCTGGTCAGTTAAATGTACACTGCTGATCTGGAGGGTCATTAAGGAGATATACACAAACAGACAGGCTTTGAGCTGACATATTCCACCTCTGTAGACTAGTACATAAAATAAATGTGGATCAGTTTATTTTCAATAAATCTGAACCACCTTTTCTTATACTATGTATTTTTGTTATTTAGCAGAAATTGTTACCCAGAATAACATACAGTGAGTGATTATATGTTCATACTGTTCCTACTGGCCACCTTTGGGAATTGAAATATTGCATTGTAAGTGGAATGCTCTAATAAAGCTTATGGCTATGGGCTTACACCCCTCCATCTGCAACTGGGTCCTGGACTTCCTAACTTTTTGTGGTTTGTTTATTATTGTTTATTATAATAAATAATATTACTATAAGAGTGATGAGGGTTGCGGAGCAATGAAATGAATGTATGTACTGTAAATAGTAAATGGTGGAATGACTTGGTAATGTATTCACTCTCCTAGTAGTTTGTTGTTCACAGGATGGTTGCAACTCTGTATAAATCAATTCATCCAAACTATAGAGTAGTTTCGAATGTGAACGTTTTTAAGGACAACAGTTCCTGGCATTTTCAATAAATTATTAATTCATTTTTATTATTATGAATCTGTTTGCATGTACAAAAAATAAGTATTAAACTTTATTTTGACTAACAGTTATCACAAAACAGTATACTTCATCAAGTTTGGAAATCCAATAGAGGAGGCCCTCTAACTTTCACATCTAAAAGGAGTTTGAAAAGACAACAAGGAGATAAGGACACAATGATTGAGCAATTCCATGTTTCTTCTAAAGATAATGTTATCACAAATGTTTACAGTACTTTTCCTCATTTAGGAGTTTGTTGTTGCTTGCAACACCGGGGTTCTGGGTTAGATTGTCGGTTTGGATAAAAGCATGTCCAAAATATTTAAAAACCACTGCTTGTTTTTTTCCATCTGTCAGTGTTTTCACACTTCCAGTAATAAGTGAATTCTGACAGAAAATTCCATGTGAGATTAAACAACACTAATGAATATACAATAAAATAACACACATAACTTGATATACACACCCAACGTGTTACACACACTCAACTTGTTACATGCAACAAACTTGTTATACACTATCAACCTGATTTGTTTGGTATATGGTTCTTTACCTTTAGGAAAACCACACCAACTTAATAGTATAGTGAATATATATTGCTTCTATTCACAACATGTAAAAGCAATTATGAATAACAATAATCCTGAGCGATGAGCCTGGCACACAAGTCCCCAGCAAACCACAACCATACAGAATCAACAAACCCAGACAGAACCAAACAGGTAGAGGCAGAGGAGGGTGGGAGGGTGCACTGAAGCAAGAGCATAGCTTCCGCAGGTAAGCCCACTGATGATTTAAGTATGCTGCGTAATTAACATGTTACCACCTACTCCTGATAGACATGAATCAATCAGATGAGTGGAACAAACAAGATGTCCGGGCAGAACTGACTTCACTATCTCTCTGTCATCTACAGCTCCAGGAACCTACATGATGTCCCACAGGCCACTCAAGTGTTGCTAATGTGACTCCACCCAGACATGAGTCCCTAAAAGTGTCTGCTCCTAGAGAGCATCTTAGGTGTCAAACCAGTTCCACACGGCTTTGTGTACGTAGGTTTTCACCTTTAGATTGTATCCTTCACCTGGAAGTCTAGGTCTTGATAGGGCACTAATTAAAAGGAAATACCAAAATCTAGCCTACACTTGGCCCTTAATTACAGTAATACAGTAACACTTTCTATAAAGTACATTATATAATGCTTTATAACATCATTCATAATGCATTATAACACTAACTATAAATATCCATAATAACATATATGTTGTTATAACTAAACATATGTGTCTATGTAACATTATAGATCATTACTTTTTATGATTCGTAAGGCTGTACTTATAAGCAGTGTATAATGTATTATAACACATTATACCCTGCTTACAGGTGAAGCCTTACAAGTCATTATAAGTCATGGCCTACCGTATAAAGGAACATAGACTCATATGTTTATTGCCTTATAAAAAATGTCTTATTACAAGATAATACAATAACTTAAACTAATGTATTACACTGCTTTTTGGATATGTACTGTATGTTTATGGTGTATAACCATCAGACAAGCCACCTTAACTCCTCCAGCTGGTATCTCCATTGTCAGGTATCTCCGTCTACATCCACATCTGTGGCTATGCCTAACAAACATGACGGCTCCCCAGGAATGTGTCAAGGCTTCCTAATGCAATGTTCCATGTTCATGAATGGGCCACCGCATTATGGTCAGTACAAAGCCCAGAACTGTTATCAGAATCTGCCTTTACAAATTTATTCATCCTGTGTCGGGGGAATTTGGGGGATCAACTATGCGAAATACGACAGGGAAGGAGAACCACCGCTGAATATGCCCTAGAATAGCGGCAGGGAGTGGCTGGAGTGAGATGGCGTTGCTCACCATCTACAGAAGAGGCCTGTCTTCCGACCTACAATCAGAGTTAGCATGCCGCGGAGACCTCACTAATCTCCAGCAGTTCATATCAATGTCCATCTCTATCGACAACCTGCTTTGCACTAAGAAACCAAGTACACTCTCCTAAAGTATTATTAGGAACACCTGTTCAATTTCTCCTTAATGCAATGATCTACTCAACCAATCACATGGCAGTTGCTTCAATGCATTTAGGGGTGTGGTCCTGGTCAAGACAATCCACTGAACTCCAAACTGAATGTCAGAATGGGAAAGAAAGGAGATTTAAGCAATTTTGAGCGTGGCATGGTTGTTGGTGCCAGACGGGCCGGTCTGAGTATTTCACAATCTGCTCAGTTACTGGGATTTTCACGCACAACCATTTCTAGGGTTTACAGAGTATAAAAAGGGAAAAACATCCAGTATGCGGCAGTCCTGTGGGCGAAAATGCCTTGTTGATGCTAGAGGTCAGAGGAGAATGGGCCGAATGCTTCAAGCTGATAGAAGGGCAACTTTGACAGAAATAACCACTCGTTACAACCGAGGTATGCAGCAAAGCATTTGTGAAGCCACAACACGCACACCCTTGCGGCGGATGGGCTACAACAGCAGAAGACCCCACCGGGTACCACTCATCTCCACTACAAATAGGAAAAAGTGGCTACAATTTGCAAGAGCACACCAAAATTGGACAGTTGAAGACTGAAAAAATGTTGCCTGGTCTGATGAGTCTCAATTTCTGTTGAGAAATTCAGATGGTACAGTCAGAATTTGGCGTAAACAGAATGAGAACATGGATCCATCATGCCTTGTTACCACTGTGCAGGCTGGTGGTGGTGGTGTAATGCTTTGGGGGATGTTTTCTTGGCACACTTCAGGCCCTTTAGTGCCAATTGGGCATTGTTTAAATGCCACAGCCTACCTGAACATTGTTTCTGACCATGTCCATCCCTTTATGGCCACCATGTACCCATCCTCTGACGTTTACTTCCAGCAGGACAATGCACCATGTCACAAAGCTTGAATCATTTCAAATTGGTTTCTTGAACATGACAATGAGTTCACTGTACTAAAATGGCCCCCACAGTCACTAGATCTCAACCCAATAGAGCATCTTTGGGATGTAGAAGAACGAGGGTTTTGTGCCCTGGATGTGCATCCCACAAATCTCCATCAACTGCAAGATGCTATCCTATCAATATGGGCAAACATTTCTAAAGAATGCTTTCAGCACCTTGTTGAATCAATGCCACATAGAATTAAGGCAGTTCTTAAGGCAAAATGGGGTCAAACACAGTATTAGAATGGTGTTCCTAATAATCCTTAGGTAAATGTAAACCTTCGGTTATGAGAGTAGTGTCTTCCACAGACTCTGGTCAGCGGAACAGTCAGGAGGAAGAACCCATGCAATTGGGCCGGGCTACCCTAACGGACACAGAGTGGAAGCACTGTCAGAATGAACAGCTGTGCTATTTTTGTGGAGAGGGCAGACATTACATCAGGCAGTGCCCCAGCGACCCTCTCCATCCAGGAGCAGCTCCTCCCCGTCCAAGCTACAGGTAGGCCTGGCCACTCCTTTGTCTATTACTAATACTCAGTTCAATGTACCAGTTAATATTACATGGAAAGAGAAATGCATGACCTCCACTGGGTTGGTGAACTCCGGCGCTGCCAGTAATTTCATGGATTGTTCGTTAACACAAAAATTAGGTGTAACATTACACGCTCTATCTTCCCCTTTAAGGGTTAACTCCCTGGATGGACAACCCCTAGGCCCAGGATATATCACTCACCAGAAAAAGCCTGTTACACTTCAGGTAGGACTTCTAGGACTTATAGGACTGCATGTAGAAGAAACTAAATGTATGATTTTATCATCGACCCGGGAACCATTGGTATTAGGACACTCCTGGCTGTGCCTACACAACCCGGTGATCTCATGGAAAAAAGGGGAATTAATCTAATGCCACGGAACCAATATCACAGTAACATGCAGAGCCACTTCTGTGGAGGACTGTAACGCCATGGGCCCCAACTATGTGACTCCAGAATAGGACTGTTACGCACAGTTGTTCTCAAAGGAAAAAGCGGCCTCCCTCCCTCCGCATCGCACATGTGATTGTGCCATTGAACTGTTACCTGATGCCAGCTTTCCGAAAGGAAGGATATATCCGCTGTCACTATCTGAAAAGGAAGCCTTAAATCGGTATATTGACAAGTCTTTACAGCAAGGGTTCATTAGGCCCTCTACATCCCCGGTGGCATGCAGTTATTTAATTGGAAAGAAGGACGGAGAACTGAGACCATGTATCGATTATCTAAATGAAGTCACTGTTAAGCATCAAAATCCCCTCCCATTGATTCCAGCTACATTTGAACAGGTCGGACAAGCAGCAGTATACAGCAAGCTAGGCCTGAGAAGTGCCTATAACCAGTGTTGTAGTAATCGAGACCGGTCTTTTTGATGGTCTTGGTCTCGTCTCGGTCTCGACCGCATTTGTACTCGGTCTTGTCTCGGTATCGGACATTGAGGACTCTGGACTTTTTTTCAAGACCAGTCAAGACCATAGCTGTGGAAATATCACTAAATTGCCAGTATATTGTCTATTTTTGTTAACATCTTTGCTTTTATTGGATGTAAAACATACTGATTCAAATCCAAGCAATAACGTGACTCATGGCTAATTATGTATTTCTGTTACCGCTGTCACCCATCCCCGCCCTCTTTCACTCGCACTCCCAAGAAAGTGAGCTGTATTTTTCTGGGAGCGGGAGAAGATGTCTGCAAAATTTTCAGTAATACAATTCCGCTTCAAATATCATAAAGAATATATTTTTAAAACAACATCCAGAAGAAAGCATACAGCTTCTTGTAAATACTGCAGTGCTTCGATTTCAGAGATGGTGGGGACTACTTCAAATTTTTATCGTCACTTAGAAAGGAAGCACAAAGAAAGGTAAGCTATGTGTAAGAGTGATGTTTAGCAAAACTGGCTAGCTAACGTTAGCAACCTGCCTCGGATGGGGATTGAAAACCGGTTCCACTCGAGAACCGGTTCTAACAAAGCCATATAAGCCATCTTTATATACGGCTCTGGGTTCTAAGTTTTATGAACCATCGATATTGTATGCCCTTGACGTTAACGAGTCCTCTTATCAATGCTCCTGCTCCAAAGCAAATTTTTGTCCCACCATAGTCTTATTTGATCAATGAGTAATGTAGACAAACTGCTGCGCATGTGTAGCTAATGTTAAGTTACATCAACCTTAGGTAATGTCAGCTGCATTTATATTGTTTTTACTTTTTGATGAAACTGCTCCCTGTAACGTTTCCCTGTTCCTCTTCCCCTTCCTGGATTGCTCGAACTACAGCTTCCCTGGTCTTGCCTGCTCAGAACTACAATTTCCATAACCCGGACTCAATCACCCTCATTCAGTACACCTGCTCTCACCCAGTCCATATATAAAGCACACACACATTATTGCCTCTTTGCGAGGTATTGTAAGTATTGATATCTTCCTACCAAGCATTCCATTCCTGTATTGTTGATTAAGATTTGTGTTTTGGATTTACCTCTGTACCTTCGCCTCCATTCTTATATTGTTATTCTGGCCTGACCCCTGCATTGTTTGGTTTATTCTTCTGCCTTGGATTCTCCTTTGTGCCTTCGCCTACAGTCTTGGATTGATATTCTGGTCTGACCCCTGCTCTGTTTTGGGAATTATTCTGCCTTGGATTAGAATCTGTGCCTTTGCAATATAATAATAGCTGTATAAAATAAACATTGTTCTTTTCTTACCTTTGGAGTATTCATTACACTCCCAATTAAATAAAATTTGTACTTGTATAAATCACATGCAATTAGGCCACTGACTTTCTGATCTCTTTGTGTTAGATATGTTTTGTTTGCTTTGATTACACATAAAAGCTATAAAAGACTCTTACTTACAATAGTTATTCTGTCCTGACAGACGTCACTGTATTGTTAGACAGATAGCGAACATCAACAATAAGACTCAGTAGGCTTGGCTCCAGGTTGAGTGTTTTCTCTACTGAAATCTTGGTTGTTTTCTTTTTTGTAAAACTGCAATACAGCATAACATAAACACTGTTACAATCAAATATGTGCAACATCAACATAAATATAATATCCACAGCACATATTCCAGTATGATTCACTCAAAGAACACAAGTAAATGGCTAATGTACAGCCCTGGTCTTGCAAGTAGTTCTTGACCTCAGGGTCGCCAGTGTTAATCTGAAGCTCTCTGCCTACACCAATGAAATTGGTGCCTCTATCTGACCTGAGGTGTCTGACAGGTCCCCGTATGGATAGAAAGCGCCTCAAGGCGTTGATAAAGCTTGAGGTCGTCATAGACTCAATGACTTCCAAGTGGTCAGCTCTTGTACTTAGGCAACTGAAAATGACAGCCCACCTTTTGCTTTCAGCAGCGCCTCCTCGTGTCTGCCGGGTTTCAACATTCCACGGACCAAAAACATAAAGTCCTACATGGGTGAAGGGCGGGTCCATAGCCAACCTGTCAGTAGGCAGATCAGACATCTTTTGAACTTCAGGTTTGCCTCTCGACTTCTTACAGATGACACATTTAAATATGAGGCTGGAGATGAGCTTCTTCGCTCCTACTATCCAGACTCTGGCGGAACGTAGGGCACCCTCTGTAAAGTGGCGACCTTGGTGTGCCACTTTCTCATAATAGTGCCGGACTAAGAGAGTGGTTACATGATGTCCAGCCGGAAGGATTAGTGGGTGTTTCTCTTGATCTTCCAGATCTGATTTGTGTATCCGACCTCCCACTCTAAGCAGTTCATTCTCGTCAAGGAAAGGATCTAACCTTACTAGAGGGCCTTCATGGTGAACTTTGAGTTATATATTTTCGCTCCTCCTTATACACATCCTCTTGTACTGCCTTGAGGATATTTGTCTTGACTTGACAGCGCTCTGTGGTGTGTGGCTGCCGACATTGATGCCACCCCTTACATTCATCATTCTTAATCTCACCGGAGAATGACTTTGCTACATGAATGAGACTTGTCATGCCTCTTACTAGACACTTCCAGGTAGAGAAGTTTTCAAATCTTTGTGATCCAAGAGACTTCTCTGTGACTGGTTGCAAGAGAGGTGACTTCAGGCCGAATGTCTTTGTCTGTATTTGGCTGCACTAGCTCGAACGATTCTACCTCATCCTCTTGACGTGTGTTTGGCTGGCAAAGAAATTGAGGGCCAAGCAACCAACTGGATGAGGCCAGGTCAGCCGTTAGAATCGGCCTGGTTCCATGGTCTGCAGGGTTCTCATCGGTTTGCATGTACTGCCACTGTGTTGGTTTTGGTGGAGCTCTGAATGCGAGTTACTCGGTTAGCTACATAGGTATAGAACCTTCTTGATCTATTTTAAATGTAGCCCAGCACGACACGACTGTCTGTATAGAACCTGACTGCTTTCAACTCTACATCTATTTCAGATTGGATCAGGTCTGCCAGTTCAACTGCCAAGACTGCGGCGCACAACTCCAGGCATGGCACAGTGTGCATGGGGTAAGGAGCCAGCTTTGTTTTTTCCCATTACAAACCCTACATGCCATTTTCCATCAGAGTCCAAGACACGGAAATAGCTTACAGCCGCTATTGCTATAATAGAAGCGTCTGAGAAAATGCATTATTCTATCGTTTTACAACATGACATGGAGACTGGAATGTATGTTCGCTGGATGTGTTCCAGCTCAGTTAAGGAGTCAGTCCATGCTTTCCACTGTGCCTCTTTCTGCCTTGGGAGAAGTGTCCCATTCATACTGCTCTGAGGAAAGGTCTCTTACAAGAGCCTTGCCCTTCACTGTAATGGGGGAAGCAAATTCAAGAGGATCATAAAGACTATTTACAGTTGAAAGAATGCCTCTCAGAGTGAATGGTTTTACATCGCTTGAAACTCTGAATGCAAAACTGTCAGTCTGGAGTTCCCAGCTTACACCCAGACTGCATTGGGAGGGCAAGGGGTCTGCACCTAAATCTAGATCCTTAAAGTAATTTGCTTGTTCTTCTAGAGGAAAGGCCTCCATGACCTTTGTACTATTTGAGGCTATTTTGTGTAGTCGTAAATTGGACTCAGCTAGTAGGGCTCTGGTGTGTTGCAGGAGATCAATGGTGTCAACCTCATTGACACTGAGATGAGACCATCATCAACGTAAAAGTTTCTGTAGACAAAATCCTTCACATCCGTCCCGTGTTCATTTTCTCCTTGTTCTGCAGTTTCCTTAACCCATACGTTGCTACAGCGGGTGACAGGCTGTTCCCGAACATGTGTACTGTCATCCAGAAGTCAATGATCTCCTGATCAGGATCATTATCTCGGTGCCAAAGAAATCGCAAGAAATTGCGATGGTCCTCTCTGAACTTGAACCCATAGAACATTTGTTCAATATCGGCTGTAATGGCTATTTGTTCCCTCCTGAACCTCAGTAGGACTCCAACTAGAGTGTTGTTGAGGTTAGGCCCACTGAGGAGCATGTCATTTAATGACATTCCCTTAAACACTGCGCTGGAATAAAAAAACACCCGGATTTTCCCTGGCTTCTGTGGGTGATAGACACCAAATGTAGGTAAATACCAGCATTCTTGCCCTGGTTGCAAGGGAGGAGCCGGCTCTGCCTGCTGGTTGTCGAGAACTTTCTGCATGAAGTCAAAGAAGTGCTGTTTCATGTCAGGTCTCCTTGGAAGGGGCTTGCGAGGTGAATGAAAAGGTAGGGGTGTAACCCAGTGATTTTGGTCATCCATGTACACTTCGCTTTCCATTATTCTGAGAAAGTTTTTATCATCTATTGACATGGCTAGTTTCTCATCTTCGGGTGTTTTCTGAAACACACTTTTCCCCAAACCATGTCGACAGGTATCCTGAAGGATCTCCTGGGTATAAGATGATGTTAGAAGACTAGGCTGTGGTGGACCATGTACTCTCTCTGTTATGTGAATCTTGTTGGTACATGGCTCAAGGAAGGAGGAGCGACCATTTTGAAGGACATGTGTCTTGTAGGCATTAACTTCTTCATTCTTGTGAGCACCACTCAAGCATAACTCTCCAACTATGACCGAGCCAAGGTCAAGGCGCTGGGCATACGGTGAGTAGTGAGGACCATTACGCTGTTATGCACGCTCAAAATGTCCCTGCCTAGGAGGAGGAGAATAGGAGCACTGGTGTCAAGAGGAGGAATCTTATCGGCCACAGAAGGGAGATAAGGAAAAAGCGTGCTGCAGCTGCTCACCAAGCGACCAAGGGGCAGTACCAGGATGCATCGCTGATATGTGTCTGTCGCTTTCACACTCATTACATTTAAGTGTTGTCCTACAATCTTTGGCCATATGCATGGTGCTGGCACTACATCGAAAACAGTTCTCCTTCAAGTATGCCTTCCTCTCATCAAGATGTTTCCCTCGAAAACCACAACATTTTGATAGCGGGTGAGGTTTGTTATGTAAGGGACACTGCTTATCAGACTCATCCTTGGCAGCTGACTTAGCCCATGGAGAGGTAGTTGTAGCAGTGACTGCCGTTTTTCTGACTGTCACTCTTGTTCTGGGGAGGTATTTTGGTGACTTTTCGACTTTGGCATGGCCTGGGGTAGTGGAGAGACTAAATGCAAAACTGGGATTGTTACGGGTCTTTGCCTGGGAACATACGAAGTTGACAAAAAAGCTGAATGGTGGGAAGGGAACATGAAAATCCTCTTTGTATTTGGATCCCTGCCCTTTCCAGCGGTCCCGGAGGGAGAAAGGAAGCTTCTCCACTATTGGATTCACAACTCTTGATGTGTCTAGATATGCGAGTCCGGGCAAGTATCCTTCCACTCTCTTAGCAAGTCACCTAATTCCACAAGCTTGGGTATGTCTCTGTTAGAGATGACTGGGAAGGTCTCTAGTCTTTTTTCAATAACCTCTGGGCTTCCATACATCTCTTCCAGGCGCTGCCATATCATATCCACCCCTGCTCTAGGATTGTTAACATGCACTGACCTTAACCGCTTAGCTTGTACTGATGACTCTGGCCCAAGCCATTCTACGGGGAGGTTAAGCTATTCCTGGTCAGATAGATTTAGCTCCCTTATGGCTGATAGGAAAGACGATTTCCATGCCCAATAGTTTTCTTGACGGTCATCAAAGGCAAGGAGCCTAGAGCTAACCATTTCCTTTCTCACCAGATACCGGGCTATGTCAGTGGTTGAGGAGTTGAGGGTGAATACGTTTTGTACTGAACCCGATTAGGTGTAGGAAAGGTAGCAGCTGGGTATTTGTTTGGGATATAAGGAGCCTTATTGGTAGGTGGAGGTGCGAAGCGCTCATCTACACTGGGTTTGTAATTTTCCTCCTCCTTAAGTGGTCTATACACTGTATTTTGTGCCCCGTTGATATTGCATGGGAGTCTTAGGGTTTTGTGGTATTGGATTGGCTGCTGTGGTGTACCATCATGACGCTCCTGGTTAACATGTTGTTCAAATGGTTGTGTTTCTATATAGTCTCTAGTTTGTTTTGTTGGATCTTCCAAAGTAAAATCCTGAAACTCACTGAGAGGGTCTTTTTCCATCTGTTCAGCTGCTGCTGCCTCTTCATATATTGCTGCCTCTTTTGATGCTGCAGCAGCTTCCTTCTCTTGCTGCAGGACATGAATATTGGCCTCTATGGTTATTCTTTCTTTCATGATGGCTGCCTCCTTCTCTGCGTAAGACACCTTTATTTTTGCTGCTTCAGCCTTGGCCCTTTCCCTTGTTGCGGCGGCGCTGACAGATTATCATTAGCTAGCCAGGCTGTCTGGGAGGTTACAGCTTAAGTCACATCCATCCCAGATCGAAGCTAGCGTCTTAGAAATTTCCTGTCTTCTGAATTGGGGGATTAAACGCTAGTGATCAGACAGCTCTGACATTTGTTCTTTCATTCATAACTTTCATCCCTTTAGAATTTAGTTGCCATTGCATTTTACAGCAGTACATGAAGATAATGAACAGGAGAATTACAGCAGCAGCTGACATCCTTTCTTTGCATGTTCTGTAATACAGGACACTATACTAGCATTAATTACTCTGAACTGCTTTTGTGAGGGGATGTCCAGGAAGAGTCAGGAAAAGTGTCAGATGTGAGGAACAGTAGATTGGATGCTGAGGTGAGTGCTAAATACTATATTTGCTATAAGGCACCAGTATACCACTGCTGAGAGCCGTTCAAACGCATGATGCATTGTGGACGGAGTGCCTGGAGACAGCGATTAACCATGGTATAATGGCAATATATAAATGGAACCCCAACATGCTTTATTGCTTTTATTAACCAGTATCCATAGGTTTAGAGAAGTCAAATTTGATGTGATTTCATAGCTATGGTATACAGTCACATATACCATGGCTATCAGGTAATCCTGTTTATAATACAGAATAGCCTTCTGGACCTGTTCAGTGTAACATGTGTTATGGTTCAAGTTTTTCTATGGTGAGTAGACTACCAGCCTACAATCTGTTGTTTTCCATATGACAAAGCTATGCATGTGACTTAATTCCACATTACAAAGAAGAGTTGGTATACACTCACCAGCCACTTCGTTAGGGAACATTTTGCTAATACCTAAGAGCTTTGTGACATGGCATGTTATCCTGTTGGAAGTCACCATTAGAAGGTGGGTAAACTGTGGACATGAATTGATGGACATGGTTAGCAATAATACTCAGGTAGGCTGTGGCCAGGGTTCAAATGAACTTTTTCATCCACAAGCCAAACAGCTAGTGAATGTTCAAACTTTACCAGCCACTCAATAAATTCCTATTGTTTTTTTGACTGGTGAGTGAAGCAAATCTACCAGTCACCTGAATATTTTCCCAGCATTTGGCTGGTAAATGATGCTAATTTTGAACCCTGGCTGTGGCATTTGAACAATACTAAATTGGTACTAAGGGGCCCAAAGCATGCCAAGAGAATATCCCCTATACCATTACACCACCAGCATGAACCATTGACAGGCAGTTGTTTACTCAAATTTCAGACCCCACATTCTGAATTTTGTAGGTATTGTCCAAGGTTGGTTGGCCCATGCAAATTGTAGCCTCAGTTTCCTGTTCTTAGCTGACAAGAGCAGCCCTAAATCACATTAAATACGTTCTGAGGGAACTATTTTGTAAAATCGAAATATGTGAAATATGAACGTATGAGAGGGTCAATTACGTTTGTAGGGAACTAAATTGAACACTTGAATAACGTTAAATATGAACATATAAAGATCATGACGTAGCATGTAAATTGACTAGTTTTTGCTAGGGTGGAGGTCGGGAAGGTGGACGGGCGTATAAATCTGCGCCTTGCATGCCAGTGTTTGCAAGTTCAAATCTAGACTGGCACTTTGTGTGTGTTTTGTTCTACATTGCTTGCGTCATGCAGACACGCGATTATCGTTTTCTGTAATGTTAACCCTAACCTTAATTCTAACCTTAACCCCAGTAACGTCATATCTAACCTTAACCGTTAGTAACCTCATGCCTAACCTTAACTGTTAGTATCCTCCTACCTAACCTTAACTGTGAATGTTGCAATATAATTTCGAAAGCTATGGAATGTATGGAATGTTCTCGCACAAATCCGCTAAAAGAAATGTACCAGAGCAACGTAATTGAAGTACAAATATAGCCTAATAACGAAACGTGCAGATCAAACGTAAAAAAACCTAAATATGTTGGGATCTAACGTAATTCAGGTTTTTAAAATAGTTTCCTGAGACCGTAATTTGGGAGAAATTCTGAGATGTACGGTTGGACAAGAGTGGCACCTGGTGTGGTCTTTGCTGCTGTAACCTAGCTGTTACAACGTTCAATGAGTTGTGCATTCAGAGATGCTCTTCTGCATCTCTTGGTTGTAATGAGTGGTTATTTGAGTTACTATTGCCTTTCTATCAGCTCGAACCAATCTGGCAATTCTCTTCTGACCTCTGCCATCAACAAGGGTTTTTTTTTTCCAGAGAACTGCCACACACTTGATATTTTCTCTTTTTCAGACCTTTCTCTTTAAACAAAAATCCCAGTAGATCCGCACTTTCTGAAATACTAAAACCAGCCCGTCTGGCACCAACAAACAGACCACATTCTAAATTACTTAAATCACATTTCTTCCCCATTCTGATGCTTGGTTTGAACTTCAGCAGATCACTTTTACCATATCTGCATGCATAAATGCGTCGGCTTGCTGCCACATGATTGGCTGACTATATTTCGGTGGGGACGGTGGGGACACGTACCCACCAGATTTCGTCATGAGTCATTTTTTGTAGATGAGTGAGACAGTGAGAGTGAGAGAGTGCAAGAGAGAGTGAGAGAGAGAGTGAGAGAGTGAGAAAGAGAGAGATAGGGTGTTCAAAGAGATGTTTAGCTGTTATTTGTTTTATGGACTCAATGTTGAAAATTTAAAACATTTCAAACACTGTTGGCAGAAGTGAAAAATATATATTTTATAAAGTTACAATTTTGTTTGATTCAATGATGTATTTCACTGAACATGAGTATTTACAATGCAAATCCAAATGATTGTAATTTACTGACAGTTCCTTATTTATTGCCTTTTCACTATATTAAGATCAGATTCTGCAGGTACAATTACAATAATAACAGGGTTGCCAACTTTGGGAGTTTGGTTGGCGTGAGACTCGGTACATTTTCAGTGCGTGCGAATGCACGCGGAGAACCCTATTTTTAGAAATGTCTGTCCTTGTTTACTTAGTATAAAACGTGACTTATGCACAAAAAAACAGCTAATAGGGTAGAAACGCTTATTTTTTTTAATTCTGAAAGCGTCAGTCATGCCAGATGCGTGAGAGTTGGCAACCCTGGCATCAGTGGTCTCTGACTCCAAACCATGTTTTGAACCTAACTTTAAACTTTTCACATGCAATTGAGGCATCAGGTGCAAGGTTTTCAGCAAATCAACGATTAGAGAATCATGAAGGGAGAACATTTTAGGCATATGTTACAGCTGTTGGCCTTTTCTCCCGTCATTAATACACTTTGGTCTAGTCATCAACAGAAAATTAACATATTGAAAGGGGAGAAATTTTTATTTTGGCGTGACATTTCTTGCGTGTGCGTGAGATTGATGCTGAAAGCGTGAGTGTCACGCCAGATGCTTGAGAGTTGGCAACCCTGTAATAAGGTGACTTGACTTGGACTTGACTTACTACAGGACTTGACATAGCCTGTGACTTGACTTGGACTTGACTTACTACAGGACTTGACTTGACATAGCCTGTGACTTGACTTGACCTGACTTGACCAAGAAAAAAATACTTGGGAATTGCATTTCAGCACAGAGAACTGCTGCTCACTGGGAATTTTGTCATTAAATGTCTTGATTTCATTTAATGGTGAAATTCATTTGTCTGGGACCCCCCAGAAAAAAAACTGATTCTTATGGGTTGTCCCTAGTGACTTATGAAGGGTCCCGGACACCATCGGACCCCACTAGTTTAAAACCCTGATGACAATAGCTTGGCAGAACTGGCAACTATATAAAAGCTGAGGAAGCTGGCTTGATGTTGGTTAATGACCAACAAGAAAGGACTAGAATTTCTTTAAGCGTCCAGTTAAAATTAGGCTGTTTTTGATGACAGGCTTATCATGCTGCTCATGCATAAAATAAATGATTTTCATGATGTTTGCAGAAATTTACACATCAAACATACTTTTTTCATATTTTTTCTTCCCACCATAGAAATCAGTTATTTGATTTAGGAAGACTGTTTATTTTATGAACATTTTGGACTTATCTTGAAGGTTCATGCAAAAGGAGAGGCTGAGAGAGAACAGAGTGTTATTTCCCCTGAGGCTTGCATTTTTCTATTGGGGGGGGGGCATATTTAGAGATCTCACCTAAAGCACCAGATAGCCCAAGAATGGGTCCCTGCTCAGGACTTAGTTTATTTCTCTGAAGTATGTCTATGTTCATATTTTCTCTCTTGTTCTACTATGTCTAGAGGTTTTGTCCGCCCTGCAAACTCATTAGACGTCAGTGCATAGCTCTGGTTTGATTAACAGCTCTGTGAACAGTACTTCCTCCAGTTTAGCAAACCATACGTCACACATTAGTTGGGGATTCCCTGCCTGACACTTGATAAGTGGATGCCTGCAATAGAGGTGAGAAACACTGTTATTTCTTAAGCTAGCTATGGTAAGACAATGATTCTACATATAGTGTGCATATAATATAAACAATATACTACACATCTGGAACAAAATGGAGGGCCTAAAAATGTTTTTGCAATTGTGAAACTTGAGGACTTTAGCTTTAAGATTTATGGGCAACAACCAGTGGGGAGAACATTTAAGTAAAGGGTTTAATGACTAGATTATTTCCTTACTAAAACATTGTTAATGATGCCCCCTCTGTAAGGCAGTCGTTTGATTCCCAGGAAGCAGAGTCATGCAAGGTTGTACTTGGCCTGGGAAAAGTGGACAGCAAAGAGACTTTTTATGTCATTGTTCTGGATACAGCTTATGTTTTGTGATTCTGGTTTTCAGTGCTCAACATCTTTTCTACATACACTCACCAAAATATTTTTTAGGAACACCATACTAATACTGTGTTTGACCCCCTTTCGCCTTCAGAACTGCCTTAATTCTACGTGGCATTGATTCAACAAGGTGCTGAAAGCATTCTTTAGAAATGTTGGCCCATATTGATAGGATAGCATCTTGCAGTTGACGGAGAGTTGTGGAATGCATATCCAGGGCACGAAGCTCCCGTTCCACCACATCCCAAAGATGCTCTATTGGGTTGAGATCTGGTGAATTTGGGGGCCATTTTAGTACAATGAACTTAATGTCATGTTCAAGAAACCAATTTGAAATGATTCGAGCTTTGTGACATGGTGCATTATCCTGCTGGATGTAGCCATCAGAGGATGGGTACATGGTGGCAATAAAGGGATGGACATGGTCAGAAACAATGCTCAGGTAGGCCGTGGCATTTAATCAATGCCCAATATGCACTAAGGGGCCTAAAGTGTGCCAAGAAAACATCCCCCCAACCATTACACCACCACCACCAGCCTGCACAGGGGTAACAAGGCATGACGGATCCATGTTCTCATTCTGTTTACGCCAAATTCTGACTCTACCATCTGAATGTCTCAACAGAAATCGAGACTCATCAGACCAGGCAACATTTTTCCCGTCTTCAACTGTCCAATTTTGGTGTGCTCTTGCAAATTGTAGCCTCTTTTCCCTATTTGTAGTAGAGATGAGTGGTACCCGGTGGGGTCTTCTGCTGTTGTAGCCCATCCACCTGAAGGTTGTGCGTGTTGTGGCTTCACAAATGCTTTGCTGCATACCTCGGTTGTAACGAGTGATTATTTCAGTCAAAGTTGCCCTTCTATCAGCTTGAAGCAGTCGGCCCATTCTCCTCTGACCTCTAGCATCAACAAGGCATTTTCGCCCATTCAGTTTGGAGTTCAGGAGATAGTCTTGACCAGGACCACACCCCTAAATGCATTGAAGCAACTGCCATGTGATTGGTTGAGTAGAACATTGCATTGATGAGAGATTGAACGGGTGATCCTAATAACCCTTTAAGTGAGTGTATATCAGCCGCGGTCAGTGGATCTTAATTGGGGAGGACGGGCTCGTATTACGCTCGGAACCGGAGTGAATGGAATGGTGCGCAACGAACAAAACCAATTGTTTTTTTTCTTTGCACACATTCCATTCACTCCGGTTCTGAGCGTAATACGAGCCCGTCCTCCCCAATTAAGATCCACCGACCGCGGCTGGTGTATATACTTATAAACATCCATATACAGTATATATATATATACACACACACACGCGCACACACACGCACACACACGCGCACCACACCACACACCACACACCACACATCACACATCACACATCACACACCACACACACACACACCACACACACACACACCACACACACACACCACACACCCACACCACACACACACACTTAACATAGCGGCTAACTAGTTCTATGCTCATATAATACACTAGTAAAACAGACGTAATAAAATAAAAACTTGAAGTAATAAATAATAACATATATAGTAATAACATATGTAAACACATAATCAATATAATTAAGAAACAACATCATATATTTATTTACACTTTTGATGCCACAGTTTGGGTCTGGACGCGCTACTTCTTATTGATGTTTTTAAAGTGGTTCGTCTCTCTCTCTCTTGTCATCGTCAAAAAGAGTTCGGGGGAAGATATATAGTCCAATTTTCATTAGCTACTAGAGCCAAAGCCTCAGTAACTGAATATTTCTTGCTAGAACCTGCCCTGTTGAGAAATCGTGTTGAGAGCCCTGAGCTCTTAGTGCGTAAGTTAACAAAATGGAGAACTGACTTTCAACAGTTATGCGTTTGAATTATTATGGATCTGGTTGGTCAATTTTAAAATGTGACCACTCTATGGAAAGGTATTTCTCACCAGAATCCCGCGAGAAAGAGTTTAAGACACTGTGTCATTTCATTTTTTCAGTAGGTAGGGTGATAGGCTTTCTGTTTTGCTTTGAGCGCCTGTAGCCACTCAAGTTCAAACCAATGTGATTAGGTACTATGCACAGTGTATGGAACTTTACACTACTCCAGAATGTCTACAATACATGGAACTATCTTGCCAAGTGGAATTAGTTGACCTGACATTATGTTTTACTATAAAAATCATACAAGATAAGGGAAAGTTGTTGTTGTGATATCAAAATTTGAAATAGTTTTTGGTGATATATTGATTGTAACATCTCCACCCCTACGCTGCCATAACCAACGGTCTGCGCCCCCAGAATACTAGGGCAGAGAAGTCTAGCCTTCTCTATGTTGTCTGATTTCCTTTGCAGTTCATACTTATATCCTCCTTTATGGTAATCTCCTTTACACACACAGGTGTACCTGATTCCCTGATAAGGAGTGAGTGTTTGTGAGAGTATTTAAACCCTGAGCCTTTCAATACCCGTTGCTGAGTATTTTTCCTGTCTTTGACAGAGTGTATGTGACTGCCTGTTTTTGAATCCTATTTTTGTGTCTTACATTGCTGACCGATGGAATAAATCTGTGATCTGCATCTGCCTCCTATCTATTCATATGCATGTGACATTGATGGACTGTTTCATGCCTGTTAGGGCTAGAACAAAGAGGTTGGTATTATTGTGAAGGGCTGAATAGTGGCTTTTGATTGCTTTCGTGGCTACATTGGGAAATGTCTGTTTATTGATCACATTCATGTCAGATCAGCAATGCTAAAATTGCAGTAATCGGTTTGGTTGCTAGGACTTCATGCAATCCATGCATTTATATTATTTGCTTTTGGCAAAAACAGTTTTGATACATTTACAGATGAGATCCTTGTCATTCCAGTAGAATATAACATGACGGGTTTCGCGCATGTTTTCAATATGTAATTAATCGATGTATGTGAATTGCACAGCCAGGATCCGGTACTGGGTCCCCTCGGGATGAAGAGGTTAACACTGCATTTATAGCAGACCCTCTCGGAGCTGACCAACTTGCTCTTTAACCAGTTAGGGAGCACCATGCCGGCGGCGGGTTGGTGCCCCCCCCACCCCCAAAAACTGGTTCACAAGTCCAAACAATCACAGTTCACAAGTCCTATTTCTAGGTTATATATACATGTTATATATCTACATAAAACTTAGACACTCTGGAATGTAGCAAATGTCACCATTCTACAGTAGCTATAACAAAAATAATAAGTTCCCCTCATAATGTGAGCTACGTGCCTTTTACACATGTGCCTCAAATTAAATGGAATGTAAAACTAGAAACAAGGCTAACACCGTCATTTATTGGGTTATATATACATGTCTTATATGTCCTTAACGCTTAGAATCTTGGGATTCTAGCAAATATCTCGGTTTTAGTGTAGCTATAAAATTCACAACGTTACGACTACTTAATGTCAGCTATGCGTCTTGAAAAAAAAACGTTTTTTCTCACTTCATAGTAAATACATTAAGGAATAAAAACAAACCTCACAAATGCAATATTTAAGTTATAAATACATGTCTCATATGTCCTTAAAGCATAGAATGTTGGGGTTCTAGCAAATATCTCGGTTTTAAAATAGCTATGAAAACGAGATAATTATTAATCATAATGTGACGTAAACAGCCAGTACCAAAAGCTGTTAGCTGGTTTACTCAACTAGCCGTTTTTGTACCTAAAACTAA
>JACXGM010002869.1:22908-44739 GCA_016801145.1 Umbra pygmaea | reverse complement strand
TCACGACAGATGCGCTGGCTGGCTGCACACAGTTTTCACGTGATTTGCTATGGAATTGTAACACTAGAGGAAGTGGTTTCTCACCAAAAAAAGTATCGGCCATAATCGGCGAGCAAAAATGCCGATTAATAATTATTTTGAAAACTCATAATCGGCCATAATTAATCGGCCAATCCGATTAATTAGCCGACCTCTAATCGAGACTAGCCCTAAAATGACCCAGCAGCAAATTAATACAATTATTGCTTATTAAATTTACTATTCCATTTAGTACTAGAGACTATTAAACAATGCGATATCATTACAAATTCCCCTTAAATTGATGACTGATAATCTTGATAGAATTAGACCTAACAGTAATAGTTTTTCCATCTGCTGAAGTTATTAACAAAAGTGCTAGCTAGCAGAATTATTTTTCACCAATGCTCTGAATCTGTTGACTCTGTTGTAAGAGCATATTCATCTGATACCTCTATTACATTCATTGCTAATCATTTGATTTATTGTGATGGCAAACAGGGTTTCATCGATAAACTATTCTATAAAAAACTGTCCTATTCTTGATATTTGGAAGACATTTTGGTTTATTAGGATAATGCTAAACCTGCACTATGTAACTTTTTTGAAAACTACAAACAAATAAAAAAATGGTATTTTAAGGCTAGTAAACTTTAGGAACTAGCTTAATGGATCCAGTGGTTGAAAACATCACCTTAAATAGTAAAAAATTTAGAAAATAGTAGAAAGCTAAATTGACATTTCACAATATCTAACTAGAAACGAATGCATATTATGGACAAAATAATAATGTGCATTTTAGGAAATTGGTTATATTGTCCCTGTATCGTTCCTGTGTTCAGTAAAAAACAGTAATATAAAAAAATCTACACTAAAAACATTACTTTAAATTTGGTCCGACAAACACAAATTTATGGAAAGTTACATAGGGCAGCTTTAAATTTATATAGTGGTTTGAGTAGTTAGCCAGTAGGGTGAGGTGGGCTAGATTGTGATAGTGTGTTGTTATTTTCAATTTGCTGCAAGGACACATATATACCCAAAATAAGACATATGAGGCTGATAAGCTAGCTAACAAACAAAGTAGCTGCGTTGCTGTGAGGTAAGCTTACTGAGCAGCCGCAATCAACTGTTATTACTGTAATCTGACAGCAGTTGCTAACTAAACTGTTGCTCAGAAAAAGCGCTTATGGCTTCGTTAAAAAAAAACTCTGGAAAATAAATAGCATGATGTTCGCAATTTATTAAGACCTTGGAAAACCAGATTTAAGACTTAAGACAATTTTTGGCCTTAAATTCTGGAAAACTAAATTAAGACTATTTAAGGATCCACAGACACC
The DNA here is from genome assembly GCA_016801145.1 of Umbra pygmaea. Lineage (NCBI taxonomy): Eukaryota > Metazoa > Chordata > Actinopteri > Esociformes > Umbridae > Umbra > Umbra pygmaea. Next base: position 43,381 of record JACXGM010002869.1, on the reverse strand, counting down.
CTGCATACACATGCTGAGAATTTATGTTAATTGAGAAGAAAATCAAGCAAGGCTTTGCCAAGCTGGTCTTTTCATGGCCCAGCTCAAAAGGTAGTTAATTTTGAAGCCATTTGTTAGATTTACCCCATACAAAACAGATGGAAATTAGATGATTTCAAAGAGCATTTAGAAAATACTAATTTGAAATGAAGTACCCCAAGACATGCTCAAGTATTATTTCTATAGTTAAGTTTATTAGGGGTGGGAATCGCAAGATACGATATTATCACCATACTTGAGTACTGATGGAAGTCTCAACATTCTAGCGGTTCTGAATGTTTAAAGAATCAATACTGTGATTTTCTGCTTATTTTCTTAATTAGAACATGCTAAACAGTTCCCCTGAAGATAAATAAACTGCCAAAAACATTAAGTACTATAATAAAAGAATGGCAATCATTTGTCAAAAACTACACTGCTCAAAAAAATAAAAGGAGCACTTAAACAACACAATGTAACTCCAAGTCAATCACATATCTGTGAAATCACACTCTCCACTCAGGAACCAACACTGATTGACAATTCATTTCACATGCTGTTGTGCAAATGGAACAGACAAAAGGTGGAAATTATAGGCAATTAGCAAGACACCCCCAAGGAGACCACAGACCACTTCTCAGTTCCTATGCTTCCTGGCTGATGTTTTGGTCACTTTTGAATGCTAGCAGTGCTTTCACTCTAGTGGTAGCATGAGACGGAGTCTACAACCCACACAAGTGGCTCAGGTAGTGCAGCTCATCCAGGATGGCACATTAATGCGAGCTGTGGCAAGAAGGGTTGCTATGTCTGTCAGCGTAGTGTCCAGAGCATGGAGGCACTACCAGGAGACAGGCCAATACATCAGGAGATGTGGAGGAGGCCGTAGGAGGGCAACAAACCAGCAGCAGGACCGCTACCTCTGCCTTTCTGCAAGGAGAAGCAAGAAGAGCACTATCAGAGCCCTGCAGAGCCCAGCCACAAATGTGCAAAAAGGCCACAAATGTGCATGTTCCCACTCAAACGGTCAGAAACAGACTCCATGAGGGTGGTATGAGGGCCCGACGTCCACTGGCGCCCTGTGCTCTTCACTAGTGTTGCACGGTGCACCAATACTTCAAAAGTATCGCGATTCTCAGAGATTTAAAACGTCACGATTCCTAAATTTATTAGTATCGATACTTTTAAGAATGACCAAGTTCCAGATTTGTAAGAGACGTATTTCATGTTGGTGTGTGCGCAACGCAGGCTTCCAGTGCCTCCCTATGGACGTCTGTGTTTTTTCTCCTCATGCACACAGCAAAGAAGCTGCAGCTGTAATGTGACAAACAAACACTACAGTGAGATGGCTGCATGTGCGAGCACAAGTGTACAAGTGCTACTGTGGTCGCCAGTCCACGACTAGTAGAAAAAGATGACGCGAGGATCGAAATATGGAAGTACTTTGCCTACCTTACTGACAGTGAGGGCATAAGCTACCTATAAGTCGAGACCTGTTTGTCGTCAGTGCTACAAACAAATGCAAACAAAGTGAGCCAACACCTCGAACCTGGCGAAACACTTGGCCGACAAGCACCCCGAATTGTACAAGGAGTTTAAAGACCAACAGGTTAATAAGTGAAAGATAACATGATCACGTTCATGCCCTTAAATCAAATGAGGAGGCTATGATTTATTTTGTGACAAGTCACTATTTTGCACCACCATAGTTTGACGAGGCTATCTAGAAAAATATAGTAGGCTTACTATGGGCATTATCCTCATGGCTAACCAATAGCCTGCCTAAAATCTAAAATCTGCTATTTCTTAGATGTTGATCAGCCAATTCAAATATAGAAAAGTAAATATTCCTACATATCCAGAAGAACATAATTTACATTGCAGTTCAAGAATGTGTAATAGTATTTATTACAGATGTCAATGGTTTACATCTCCCTAATAGCTAACGTGAGAGAAACACGATAACACAAACGCAATACGTTTGTTTTCGAATTTGCCCTAATCATTGGAGACGTTTTGTGTAAGATGAGAATGTCTGTTTGAAGTGACTTTCTCCAAAACAGGGAATGACCTAATCATATAGTATAATATATATATTAATCATATAACCAGAAGTGTTGCAAACTACTGATATTTGTCTTTCCTTCCTGAAGGTGGCTAGGTCCGGGGGCGTTCCACATGCCGTTTTCTACAGTTACAGTATGCACCGAATAGCTTAATAACTTGCATCCTTTGTTCGTTCCTGTACTTAAATGTGCGCATTTCCTTGAGGATTCTAATATTTTTTACCTATAATTTTCCAAATATTAGGCTACATGAAAATAGCAATGAGAAAAAACGATTTCGTATTTCGACATTTTAACTCTAGTGGACAAATGCTGAGGAAAATAGCTAATGTGTGGCTCCGTCTTTGGAATGATTATGCATTTTAGGTGGTGATTTTGTGTGCAACCTCATATTGCAGTGAAGCATTATCACATTTATCGCTTTTCTTTCTTTTTTAAATAGCAATATATACAGGTGTACAGCTTTATAAGCATGGTCTCGGAATGAGGAAGTAGACTGTCGTTATCATCAATATGAAATATATGCATAGGGCTGGAATAGCTCTACATTTCCATTGAAACATTTACGTGAATCAGATTTAGCCTACAACTATGGCCATCTATGGCTAATCTTTAAAGTGTTGAGCAGCATAATGGTCTTACAATGTGAATACCAAGTACTGGTATTGCTATCGGCCCATCCCTTAGAGCATGTGCATTTGTCAGTGACTTATTTATATTAGGTTATTATATGATTAGAATTTTGTCCCGGTTTTAAAATAAAGCACAGCAATGATATTTGACAGTGTTTCTCCCTTTTCAGGAAAAGTATCGAAATCGCAATTCTTTACTTGGTATTGGTATCGAAACAATAATTTTGGTATCGTGACAACACTACTCTTCACAGCTGAAAGCAGGTTCACACTGAACATGTGACAGATGTGACAGTCTGGAGACGCCATGGAGAACGTTCTGCTGCCTGCAACATCCTCCAGCATGACCTGTTTGGCAGTGGGTCAGTAATGGTGTGGGGTGGCATTTATTTGGGGTGCCGCACAGCCCTCCATGTGCTCGCCAGAGGTAGCCTGACTTCCATTAGGTACCAAGATGAGATCCTCAGACCCCTTGTGAGACCATATGCTGGTGTAGTTGGCCCTGGGTTCCTACTAATGCAAGACAATGCTAGACCTCTTATAGCTGGAGTGTGTCAGCAGTTCCTGCAAGAGGAAGGCATTGATGCTATGGACTGGCCCGTCCGTTCCTTAGACCTGAATCTGATTGAGCACATCTGGGACATCATGTCTCACTCCATCCACCAACACCACGTTGCACCACAGACTGTCCAGGAGTTGGGAGATACTTTAGTCCAGGTCTGGGAGGACATCCCTCAGGAGACCATCTGACACCTCATCAGGAGCATGCCCAGGCATTGTAGGGAGGTCATATGGGGAAGTGGAGGCCACAAACACTACTGAGCCTCATTTTGACTTGTTTTAAGGACATTACATCAAAGTTGGATCAGCCTGTAGTTAGGGATGGGGATCGTTAATTAGGGTTAATTAGGGTTCAACCACAAATTTGCATATTGTGCATACAGTTAGATTGTAATAACACATGCATGCATGACCATACAGTGCAATTCTTTCAGATTGTACTACCCTAAGTCTCTCCTTTCTATGGGCACACTGTCACTGAGTTTACAGGTCCAACAGCAGACATTGAAACCAGCAATCAGTGCTATGCCAGGCTTCGACACGCCAACATTATATCCTGTCTGATCACCTAATTGCTTCTAATGTAACATCAATATGCTTTGACAAAGCCAACAATTGTTAACTATAGTACAATTCATCAAATAGCATCAGGTTGCTGTCTGTGATTATTTGCTCTTTAGATTAGGTTATTCACAACTTCTTACCTTCTGGTGCTGTTGTCTCCTATTTGTTTAGTCCATAAGAGGGTAGCGTCTGGGCCTTAACTGATCAAAAGTCTGTCTCCAGACCATCCATGTTTAAGGTTTTTACTAGTGTAGACCTACAGCAAATAAGCATGAGGTGGGATAATCTGTCATCACTCTTTGTTTTGTAATTATTTTGTTGTTCTGCAGCTGTAGGCTCTGTTGCTGACTAGCTAGACTGAGGACAGGACACTGGCACCTGCTCAGGAGCTACACCGTCCTACTTTACTGCGTTGTAGATTCAACTTTACGTTGTGTGAAAACCCCATCAATTTGATGCTCATTTAATGCAAACTTGTTAGACTCAGATTTGTCTTCCCGCCCCGAATGGTGTTTAGATTTCACTACATCATACGTAACTGCAACCTACCATTACAAACACAGAACAACACTCAAAACGTGCAACGGGAACAGGCTAGCTATGTACTGTTCATTATATACAGTGTGCGATTTGGTAAGAACAAAGGGCGTAGGTAAAAAAAAAACAATTGCTATTTGGTTTCCGTTTTCGTATAATTTCTTGTTCGATGCTCGTTTAATGCATACTTGTTAGACTCTGATTTGTCTTCCCGCAGCGAATGTTATTTAAGTTCCACTACGTAATACGTAACTGCAACATACCATTACAAACACATGTACATTATACAGGTCCTTCTCAAGAAATTAGCATATTGTGATAAAGTTCATTATTTTCCATAATGTAATGATAGAAATTAAACTTTCATATATTTTAGATTCATTGCACACCAACTGAAATATTTCAGGTAATTTATTGTTTTAATACTGATGATTTTGGCATATAGCTCATGAAATAGGCTGTTCCCAGAGTGCTGTATCAAGGCACCTCAGTGGGAAGTCTGTGGGAAGGAAAAAGTGTGGCAAAAAACGCTGCACAACGACAAGAGGTGACCGGACCCTGAGGAAGATTGTGGAGAAGGACCGATTCCAGACCTTGGATGACCTGCGGAAGCAGTAGACTGAGTCTGGAGCAGTGGCGGGCCGTGCATTTTACACCTAGGCCTTCAATATCTTCTCGAAATTAAAACGCATTATAATAACCTCACAATTACATTCTAGGGCTTTTGTATATATTATACAAAATATAAATAGGCTACATCGTATTTCTTTTAAGTTATATTTCTTAACGTTAGTATGTCTGAACACAGAAATACCACTATTTTGTTCACCCAGAAGTTTTGCAAACTACCAACATTTGTCTTTCCTCCCTGAAGGTGGCTTTCAGAGGCTAGATCTGGGGCGTTCCTCATGCCGTTTTCTGCAGTTATACTATGCACCAAATAGCCTAATAACTTGCATCCTTCGTTCTTTCCAATACTTAAATGTGCGCATTTCCTTTAGGGTCCTAATATTTTTTACCTATAATTTTACAAATATTAGGCTACATGAAAATAGCAATGAGAAAAACAATATAACATTTCACTATTTGAACTCTACTGGACAACTGCTGAGAAAAATAGTTTTTCAATAGCTAACTTGTGGCTCCGTCTTTGGAATGATTATGCATTTTAGGCGCGCATTTAAATCACGTTTCTTTCTTTTTTAAATAGCAATAAAGACAATTTTACAGCTTTAAGCATGGTCTCTGAATGACGAAGCAGACTGTCTTTATCATCAATATGAAATATACCGGTAGGCATAGGGATGAACATTTCCATTGAAACATTTACGTGAATCAGATTTACAACTATGGCCGTCTATGGATAATCTGTCAAGCACATCATAACGCTCTTAAATGTGGAGGAAGTATCTCCTTGGAGTATCGGGCCTTTTACACAAGTACTGGTAAGTACTTATGCCCAGTATCGGGCCAATACCAAGTACTGGTATCGCCCATCCCTAAGGCCCTGCTAGTAAAAATTTATAAAAATCCATCAAACTCACCAAAGCTGCTCATTATTTGAAAACGAACTCCGTCCTCCTTTCTCTTTTAAAAAGACTTGACGCGGTTGTACAACACATCTTTGCGTTAAGTTCCAATAAAAGATCTTGCCCAGTGCTGAGAGTCGATCCTGCCCAGCGGCAGAAGCGCCTGACCTGGGCTACAGAGAAGCAACACAACAAAACAACAAATTTTGCATGTCATTCGGAAATCAAGGTGCCAGAGTCTGGAGGAAGACTGGGGAGAAGGAAATGCCAAAATGCCTGAAGTCCAGTGTCAAGTACCCACAGTCAGTGATGTTCTGGGGTGCCATGTCAGCTGCTGGTGTTGGTCCACTGTGTTTTATCAAGGGCAGGGTCAATGCAGCTAGCTATCAGGAGATTTTGGAGCATTTCATGCTTCCATCTGCTGGAAACCTTCATGGAGATGAAGATTTCATTTTTCAGCACGACCTGGCACCTGCTCACAGTGCCAAAACCACTGGTAAATGGTTTACTGACCATGGTATTACTGGGCTCAATTGGCCTGCCAACTCTCCTGACCTGAACCCCATAGAGAATCTGTGGGATATTGTGAAGAGGAAGTTGAGAGACGCAAGACCCAACACTCCGGATGAGCTTAAGGCCGATTTCGAAGCATCCTGGGCCTCCATCACACCTCAGCAGTGCCAAAGGCTGATTGCCTCCATGCCACGCCGCATTGAAGCAGTCATTTCTGCAAAAGGATTCCCGACCAAGTATTGAGTGCATAACTGAACATAATTATTTGAAGGTTGACTTTTTTTTTGTATTACAAACAATTCTTTTATTGGTCAGATGAAATATGCAAATTCTTTGAGATAGGAATTTTGGGTTTTCATGAGCTGTATGCCAAAATCATCAGTATTAAAACAATAAATGACCTGAAATATTTCAGTTGGTGTGCAATGAATCTAAAATATATGAAAGTTTAATTTTTATCATTACATTATGGAAAATAATGAACTTCATCACAATATGCTAATTTCTTGAGAAGGACCTGTATACCTACAGTGTGCAATTTGGTAAAAACAAAGGGCGTAGGTAAAAAAAGTAAAACTTGTTTTATTGAGCGCAAACCAAATCACTCAAGAATTGTGTTGCTTGGACAATGGCTTGAGAAAATGATAAGAGGTTGAAATGAAATTCGTTTTAATTTTATAAATAATAATAATTCCAGGGTATACACAATTGATGCACTTGTTCACTAGTCTCGATAGCAGTATTGATAAGCTCGGACCTTATTGATTTTCGGGTTTTGAGAAATTTGCAACCGGGTCCGTAATATAACCGGTTTCGAGACCCATCCCTACCTGTATTGTGGTTTTCCACTTTGATTTTGAGTGTGACTCCATATCCAGACCTCCATTTGTTGATTAATTGGATTTCCATTGATAATTTGTGTGATTTTGCTGAATGTATTTCATATGATTAGTTCATTCATCCAGATATAGGATGTTTTATCTTAGTGTTTGCTTTTTTTTTGAGCATGGTATGTATTATTGCCAGTGTTGCCACAGTTACTTTGAAAAAGTAATCTGATTACTGATTACTCCTTTTAAAAAGTTACTTTACAGATTACTTGATTTTAAAAGTAACTAAGTTAGATTACAAGTTACTTTATTAGTTACATTCAGCAGCTGCCAACAACACCCCGTCGCCTCAAAAGATAAATGACAACTGGGTTTGCCAACACTCACTTTAATGGAAGTGCATTTTTAACAGTAATGTCAATATATCTCCTGACATTTTAAGTTGAACTTAAAAACTATTTCCAGAAAAAATGTTTTTATAAAAAATAAAATAAAGACAGTCTTTCTGGACCTGACATATTTAACTGTTAACACTGTAATGGCAAAACTTACTATTTATAACCTACATTGTCTATAAATGTAACTAATAAATTATTTTTAACATGTTTTTATTTTTTCAAAATACTAGCGCTCATTTCTAATCACTGCAATAATCATTGTTAATTCATTATAAAGCTATTGAATTGTAACCAAATGCTATTGTATTGTGTGTAAAGAAACAATAAGAGTATATGATAGCAAAAAATAATTTAACATGTTTTTAATAACTTTTTATTAATAAGGTTAAATACTTTGTACACACAATTTGATTGAATATATTGTCAGTGTCTCATATGAAAACATGATTACATTTGAAAAACATTCACTACAGTCTGTTTTATCCAACAATAGACACATTTTAGCAAAACATGAACACACTAACTCTCTATACTACAATGTATTAACAAGGATTATTATAATGAATAATAAACACTATTATTTTGGAAATCTGAGTTCGTGTTGCTGGCATAAGTGTTGCCAGTCGAATGGTTCATGCCTATAGCTAGCACCGGCTCTGACTGTCCTCATGTTGAAAACATGACTTTTCGCATACGTGACTTCACTCCCCGAGACGCAAGAAGTAAAATATAGATCTTTAATAAGGAAAATGACAAAAATAGTAACGCACTGTGAATTGGACAAGTAACTTTAATCTGATTACTGGTTTAGAAATAGTAAAGCATTAGATTACTCGTTACTGAAAAAAAGTGGTCAGATTCGGATAATGCGTTACTAAGTAACGCGTTACCGGCATCACTGATTATTACTAGAATTTAAATGTGTAAAATGTTTGTCATGATTACATTGAAAAGACAATCCACCCAAAATGGCAGTCCTGTGATATACATATACAAACACTACAAAAATAAGGGACATTACATTTACTTTTCATTAAGCATATAGTAGTTTAGCAACCAATCATGATCCTCTAGGTGGCTAAGTAGGTTACACTTATACCTTAAAACACAATAAGAAAGGCAGTATCGCCAATTGATTTATATATTTGTAAGATCACTCAAACAAACTTCCCTATAAGTATAGGGATTAAAAAGCATAATCAAAAATTTTGGTCTGTGGGTATGGTGTGTAGTTGTGCAACGAATCGTCATTGATCCGTGATCCGTTCGGATCAATATCTTCGGTTCGGCACACACGCAATCTGCGGATTGATTACTGAGAAAAAAAGTTGTGAGCATGTTCAGTCCGCTCACAGCATGGTCATGGCGAGCGGAGGAACGGAGGAGCTTGAACGCCCCGCGTCATTTAAATCCCCTGTATGGGAGAATTTTGGCTTCCTTGTTAAATATAATGATGAAGGAAAGAGGTTAGTGGATAAAACCGTGACAGTGTGTAGGCACTGTGGCACAAGAAAGCCATATGACAGTGGGAACACACCAAGCATGGCCACGCATTTGAAGCGACATCACCCCGGTGTTTCACTAACAGGAGTGAAAACGAAAGTTGCAAAACAACCGCTCATCACTGTGGCATTTAAGCAATTAATCAGACCGGGCTAAAGCCATCACAAACGCTATTGGTGTGTTTATAGGTGCAGACATGAGGCCATATTCGGTTGTGCAAAAGGAGGACTTTAAACATGATGAACGTGTTTGAGCCACGTTACTACATCCCATTGCATATGGGACATACTAAAAGGCTTAATGTGAAAAAGCTTAACGTGGTTTTAATGTACCTAAACAATGGTCAATCATCACCAAATTTCTCATGGCCATTTCTTGTTATGAACACTTAAGCCTGTCAAAATAACTAACCGAAATCCAACGATTATAGAAGTAATCTCACGTTAAAGTTTTCTTCTTCATATGCTCCTATGGCGAGGAAAAGGCTTAAGGTGATTTAATGTACCTAAACAACGATCAATATTAACCACATTTCTCTCTCATATTGCTCATCATAACCACTGAGAATTATAAAAACAACTAACCCAAATTCCAATTACTTAATATTTTTTATTTTTCTGATCCGAAAAATGATCCGATCCGTGACTCTGATCTTTAAAACGATCCGATTCGTGAGTTTTTTGATCCGTTGCACCCCTAATGGTGTGTGTGTGTGAGATCTTGTTGTCTGTTAGGTGTATCCAGTATTTAGTTTCAGTACATCTCTGGATCTCTTTTGGTCATTATGTAAGCTCTGTGTCTCTGTGAAAGGTTGCTATTGTTGACTTAGAGCTTTGTTTGTTGCAGTGTTAGACATAATATATTATTAGTTGTGCTTGTTGTAATTATCAGTATTGTGCAGTGTACCCATTGTATTATTATTTATTTTCAATTATTGTTTAATATTTATCTTTGTTTTTACATTCTTTCTCAGGGAGTTGGGGAGCCACTTGGGAGAGTTTAGGCAAGACGTCCTGTGATTACATCACCCGTAAGGTAACTTCCTTGTCTATACACACTAGGTAAGACCTAAGCAGACCGCCCCCTGTAATTTTGGTTAGGGCACCTCATTCGTGTTGCTAGTTTTGAGGAAATAAATTCTATATGAGCAAAATACATTTTAAACACTTTGAATGGTATAACTAGACTGGTGTTATGCACCTAAGATTCTGAGGCTTGTTAGTTTGAGTGTGGACAGGGGCTTTTCCTTTCTCTCTGGGAGGGAGATTCAAGACCACTCAATCACTCAGGAAGGCTCTGTGTGGATCTTGATATTGTAGAGATGACCAATAAGTTTTTCCCTCAGAGGGAGGGGCAGCTGGGTCAATGTGCAACTGCTGACTGTGACAGAGACTCATTCATTAATAAAACTATGAATTTTGTATTCATTCCTGGTTCTTGGATAATAAAACACTTTAGTATTTGTAGTAACTGCAGTCCTGGAGTTACGTTTTAGTCTAAGGATTTGACCAACTGGTATATTCTGTATGAGGTGTCTATGATTATTACTGTCTGCCTGTAAAAGTGTGTTATACTCTGCGGTTAGAAATAGATAAAAGAAAGAAAAGTCGATATCCTATCTAGATCTCTCTCTATGCTTTACATTTTAAATTCTGATCTGATGAGTTAACAGAGAAACTCAGTGAGGAGAATATGTGCCATTCCTTAGGATATAATGTATAGGCTATATATTTTCCAAAGAATGACATGATAATGATGTAGATTCTAAAAAATATATAGCTAATGTCATTAAACACAAGCAACCTCTACAGCCATGGGTCGTTTGTGCCCAGAGTGTTTTGAAAGTCTGATGACGTGCCTGGTGTGCTGTATTGGCATTAAACAATAAATAAAGATCAAATTCATTCATTCATTATAGCTGCATCAATTATGACATTAAACATATTTTTGATGCTACAGGAGCAGCTTGATCTATTTAATTTAGAAAATGGAAAACAAACAGCCGTTGTTGTTTTAGTATTGGGCTGGACTTATAACAAAATTCTATTATATTAACGACACAATTGAATGAGTCAGTAATAAAATAAGTTGTTACGGATTGTTTGAACTGCACATCATTACGGTTTTGAGCATCTCCCATACTGTTTCTTAAATATGTTTTCAAGCACTTCAGGGAAGAGAAAGGCCACCTTTGAAACGATATTTGTGGGGGTGCCCCAACCTGCCGACTCTTGCCGCCGCTGCTACAGGTGGGTTGAATTCTGCTATAATTCCACACACAGCGTGAATTAATAGTTAATCTGTCTTAATAGAATAAAAAAATGTTTAAAAAAAATGAAAGATTTGGGTGGTAATTATATTAGCTTTTATGTTAAGCTGTGTAAGTGAGTAGCCTATGTGATCTAACTGTATCATTTTTCTCCCTTTTTTAATTAGTTGTACTTTAGCGTTACATAAGGTACATTACATAGTTTGTAGCCTATAGTTTGATTTGCCTACTGGAGGTCTTTTCTCAAGTATTCAATAAAAACAAACAATTCGTTTTTCTGGTTGGATGCCAATTAGCCTATTTGATATTTGACAGTATGTTGATATTTACCCAGACACTAGTTGGTGACCATTTTTGCCAGTTAGACTAGGCTATTGAGACATCACTTTAATAACGTATAGGCATGTTTGAATACTGAAATACATGTTGAACCAGAATTTATTTTGTATCCCATTTTGGGAATAGCTGGTCTATAACAACACTACAGAACACAAATAATGACTATAGTAATCTTGTGAAAAAAACATTCTATATAGCGCGCCTCCGAGTATAGTGCGTGGGGGGGTGCCGTTTGTAAAAATTTGCTAAAATACGGTAAGTGATCTGAAATACACTAGAATTGTGTTTATTGTAAACTCATATGCTTTCATATACTTAATTGTTATGACTTCATTTATACTTAAATGTATTTACAACTAATATTCTATTAGAAATAATTGGCCATTTTGAATATATTGTCAGTATACTCATGATTCACAACTATCCTAGGACATATACACTCACCTAAAGGATTATTAGGAACACCCGTTCAATTTCTCCTTAATGCAATCTACTCAACCAATCACATGGCAGTTGCTTCAATGCATTTAGGGGTGTGATCCTGGTCAAGACAACCTCCTGAACTCCAAACTGAATGTCAGAATGGGAAAGAAAGGTGATTTAAGCAATTTTGAGCGTGGCATGGTTGATGGTGCCAGACGGGCCGGTCTGAGTATTTTACAATCTGCTCAGTTACTGGGATTTTCACGCACAACCATTTCTAGGGTTTACAAAGAATGGTGTGACAAGGGAAAAACATTCAGTATGCGGCAGTCCTGTGGGCAAAAATGCCTTGTTGATGCTAAAGTCAAAGGAGAATGGGCCGACTGCTTCAAGCTGATAGAAGGGCAACTTTGACTGAAATAACCACTCGTTACAACCGAGGTATGCAGCAAAGCATTTGTGAAGCCACAACATGCACAACCTTGAGGCGGATGGGCTACAACAGCAGATGACCCCCCCGGGTACCACTCATCTCCACCACAAATAGGAAAAAGAGGCTACAATTTGTAAGAGCAAACCAAAATTGGACAGTTGAAGACTGGAAAACTGTTGCCTGGTCTGTTGACTCTCGATTTCTGTTGAGACATTCAGATGGTAGTCAGAAATTGGTGTAAACAGAATGAGAGCATGGATCCATCATGCCTTATTACCACTGTGCAGGCTGGTGGTGGTTTGGGGATGTTTTCTTGGCACACTTTAGGCACCTTAGTGCCAATTGGGCATTGTTTAAATGCCACAGCCTACCCGAGCATTGTTTCTGACCATGTCGATCCCTTTATGGCCACCATGTACCCATCCATTGACGGCTACTTCCAGCAGGATAATGCACCATGTCACAAAGCTTGAATCATTTCAAATTGGTTTCTTGAACATGACAATGAGTTCACTGTACTAACATGACCCCCACAGTCACCAGATCTCAACCCAATAGAGCATCTTTGGGATGTGGTGGAACGGGAGCTTTGTGCCCTGGATGTGCATCCCACAAAAATCTCCATCAACTGCAAGATGCTATCCTATTAATATGGGCCAACATTTCTAAAGACTGCTTTCAGCAACTTGTTGAATCAATGCCACGTAGAATTAAGGCAGTTCTGAAGGCGAAAGGGGGTCAAACACAGTATTAGTATGGTGTTCCTAATAATCCTTTAGGTGAGTGTACACGCATTTGTTAACATCTGTTATAGTTATTCCATGGACAGGATAGGTTGAAACAAAGGGAATTCCAAACCACACGTTCTAGATCAGATGCTCTCAAACCTCACCTGGGGACCCCCAGCCAGGCAATTTATTAATTGTATTCCAAAACTTGGGTTGAAATGAGCAAAATCTCCTTTAAATGTTCAGTGCCTTCTTCACCGGCAGTTATGTTTGAGTGAAATGCATGGAAGTAGAGAAGCAAACTTTACCTTTTGAGCCAACTGCTATGAGGCGACCCTTGAAAGAGAGGCTCAAACAAACAGCCCAGTGGGACAGGGCAATCTTCTTTATGACCTGCTTCTTGGCCAGGCTGTAGAAGCACAGCTCTCTATCCACACCATAGCCTGTGTACACCACCATGCCTGGGTCTGTGGGGCTAAAAGCAGCCAGGCTTGTAGGGAGACTGTCACACTCCTGGGGGAGAGGAACATACAACAGACACAATGACAGAGAAACAACGAGAGAGACAAAGAACAAGTGCATGGAAGAGAATTCAGGTTCATGACTAGTGTTCAGGACTGTCGTCTGTCCAATAAAACACTGCCTGGAAAGCCATAATGCTACAGGCTAAGCTAATACCCTTTGTGTTGACGAGAGTGTCTGCTGTAGCTGGCTATAAAGAGATTAATACCTCAGGCTTTGCAGGTGCTGGAAATGTGAGCCAATCCAGGAGCTCACACTTGTCCTTCATCCAATCAGCTGCCCAGACACTGACCCGTCTGTCTGCACTGGCAGCTAACCACATCTCGCTTCCTTCAAGATCAAATTCTTTGTACTGGCAACATACAAAATGACACAATGACAAAGATTCTTAAACACATTAACAACCTCAAAAAGCAAACTCAAAAAAATCTGACACCTTTCGTCCTGATATAGGACCTCCTTCCTTTTCAAGACTTCAAATGTTAAATGTGACACAGATCCGCAATCCCACTCTTAAGGGCCCTGACCTGTTTCTTTACACACTGAATGGTGGTGATGATCGCCCCCCTGTGGTCACTGATGATCCGGATGGTCACCCCTGTCACTGGGCTGCTGATTACTATCAGGCCGTCCATCCCCGCAGAGAGAATCACCTGACCTGTGGATGAGAGCTCATAAATAATCTCTGGTATTTGCTAGGTACATTAGAATACATCCCAGTTAAATAACTGTAAATTAAACTGTCAATGAAATACAACCCATGCAAATGAAATATGCAAAATGGTGTCAATGAATTCGTAAAGGTGTTCATACAAATAGTACCCCCATGCTGTAACAAAAACAGCCATTGCACACAGGCACACACACACCGTCAGCAGAGTACTGGATGGCGGTGACAGCCACACGGTGTGGATGCATCTTGATCTCCATCTCGGAGGAGGCCAGTTGAAAGATCCTCAGGCTCCCATCGCTGTACCCCCCCGCCACACACACACTGCCTTTAGATGGACCAAGGACAGGGCTCCAGCATGCACAGTCACAGCTCTGACATACGGGACAGAAGCGATATCAGGGGACGATTTATTCACCGTCGTACTCATGGGACAACGGAGGCAGTACCAATGTTCTTACAATGTGGCACACTTGTTAAAGCAAATTATGTACAATCACTTAGCTTTACAAACAGTGGCTTTGTAATGGTGGTAGTTGAAATGTGAAAATAGCAACAGTTATGTTATTACTCTCATAGCAGCTCAAATTACAAAATGTTTCACAAAATGTTCTCTTAAAGGAGCTTCAAGGACAATTCCGGTGCAAAATGAACCTAGGGGTTAATAACACATGGGTACCGAGTTGATTCTTCTCCAGGAAATGTTTTCATGCTAATAAAATGTGCCATGTTTTAGTGCGAACTGATAATTACCTTATAACGCTAGTTGTGAGGGCATGGATAAAGTAAAAATAAATTGCTATTTTATACCACTAACAAGCATCAAAATAGCACCACACTTACACGGTAGCATAATGAGGGTCCCTACATGCAAACCGAAGCATTGTGAACTTTGTAAGATTACAAACAGTAAATTAAAAATATAATACCATTCACGTATACAGGAATGCGCCATCTTGGGAAAACAGATTCGACCAGTCGAACCACGAACGCCTTGCTACGTGAGCTGAACTGTGACTTGGAATCTCCAGATCAATGAGCAAGACTTACAGCTGGCAATGTGAACTAAAATCAAACACAATTTGCTCACAGGTCAGCTCACGTAGCATGTTTTCCCAAGATGGCGCCTGGCTTTATACGCAAACGGTAGTGTCTTTTAAGTTATCTTTAAAAAAAACTGTCTGTACACTTATAACATGTTCAATGCTTTGGTTTGCATGCAGGGACCTTCATTATGCTACCGTAGAAGTGTGGTGATATTTCAATATCTGAAACAGTGTATAGGCTGTTAGGGGCGGCAGTGGCTCGGTTTGTCAAGTAGGTTGTCTAGTAACTGGAAAGTTGGTGGTTCGATCCCCGGGTCCTCCTGACCATGTGTCGAGGTGTCAATGAGCAAGACACCTAACCCCAGCTGCTCCCGATGAGCTGGCTGGCGCCTTGCATGGCTGACACTGCAGTTGGTTTATTAATAAGTGAATGAATGGGTAAATGAGAGGCACTGTAAAGTGCTTTGAAGAGCCATTGGTTAGAAAAAGCGCTACTGTATATAAATGCAGTCCATTTACCATAAAAAAAGTGCTAGCTGAAACTACTATTAACTTACCACATTAAACCAACAATGAATCAAACAGAGAATTTACTTCACAAAGTGTGGTCAGTCAGACAGCTTCCAGATTCATTACTAATCACAATAATCAATAATCATTATAATAATCATTTCAAATCAGGCTTGCAGCCCCACCTGATTGAGCACCTGAAACTGTACAAAAAGCTCATTGCTGGAGGCTGACCACACCCTCAGGCTGCCGTCCTCCCCACAGGTGGCGAAGTGGCTCTCGTCTGGGCTGAACACCACATCATTCACCTGACAGGTCATTCCAAAAATAGGTTAAATTGTCAATATTGTACATTTGTTCAGGCTCTAGTAGACTCTGGTTTTGTACCAGTGGTTCTAGTGATACCTCAACAATACTGTTTCAAGCTAAAAACATGATAGTCATTTTCATATCAGGCACACACACACACAGCATACCTGACTCTTGTGCCCACTGATGAGGCGGATGCTGGTGTTGTCCACCCAGTTGATGTACCAGAGAGTGCCCGCCGTGGTGCCCACGATCCCCATATCCATGACATCATCGAAGGTGGCGCTCACCACCGCGCCGTCCAGCATCATCTCCTTCTCCAGCAGCACCAAAGGGCCCCTGACACACAGGAAACGACCAACCACAAGGAACATCTAGGTCTAATGGAAATACAAATGTTGCTCTTTCTGTTTTAAATTTACCATTACCTCTGAACTAAGTAGAAATTGACAAATGTTTGGAATACACCATTCTAAATTTCACATTCAATTAAACAGAAACGGACATTTTAATTGATGATGTACAGATGTCAGTAGTCTAAACTACTCGTACCATGTCAACAATCAGTACATTTAGTTATCATGAAATGGTCTATTATTGATGAATAGTGGCGTTAGACCATTTAAAATGCTCTACTCTGAAAACACTGTGAGTTGTAGCCTACTGTACAATACTTCTTTGCAATTTTTGAAAGAAGTATTGTTTTTAACATTAAACATTTAACGCTATATGCCCCAAAGTGAAAAAGCGGTCTCTAATTAAAGTAACTAAAAGCTGTAATGCACAATCTAACATGTCTGATGAATATAATAATCAATATTAGGTTAACTGTCTAGACAGTGTACAATTTTGCACAATAAGAGGCGTTTTAAAAATGACGCAGGTAGTTTAGATTTGACATCAGAACTTTGTTGTTTAATAATAGAAACACATGCTGTTGTGTGTACAGTACTGTAGGTTAACCGATGCATTGGAAGATTTCTGAGGTGCTCTTACGGAGCAACCTGTTGCTCACTAATAGGTTTTTTCCTAATAAAACTGCCACCAAAATGTTATTCAATTGCCTGTGGTGCACCTCGGTACACCCTCCTATTGGTGAGCACTTAAGACTACTGACATCTAACATTTGAAAATGAAAATGCCTATACATACAAATATATTGGAAAAGCTAATATTTCGTTCTGTAGCCTTGAGACAATTGCAGTCAAATGCTGTCTGTAGGTCAAAATGACAGTTCAAAACTTTTCCACTGGTACTTTGGCCCACAAACTTCTCAAGTTCTCTCAGGTTTGATGAGGGCCTTTTCCTAAATGAGAATTTTAGTTCTTTCTAACGATGTTTGATGATATTTAGATCAGGACTCATAAGGCCACTTCGAAATGGTCCAATGGTTTCCCCTTATGCATTCTTGCATGCTTTCTGAGGTATGATTCTGGACACATGACCTGTGTTTGAGACACAGCTTTCGGACACCGGGCTAGTTGCTTATCCCCAAAATGTCTAGAAAATCTTCTGATGTCATCATGCCCTGCACAGATTCAAGGTACCCAGTGCCAGAGGCAGCAAAGCAAAAGCTAAGCCTCCTCTGTGTTTCCCGGTAGGGATGGTGTTTTTCCTTTGAAATCTTTTCCCCTGTAAACACGGAGTTATGAATTACGAAAATGCTGTAATTTTGTATAGTCTAAATTACATTCTCCAAGGACTGGTGCATTTTTGTTCTTCACTTTTAGAAGTGGGGTATCCATAGGTCTTCTACAATGGTGCTCATTTTGATTCAGATAGGGACGGACATGCCACTTAAAGTACAACTCTGGCGAAAAATGAACCTAGGTGTCAATAACTCATGGGTACCGAGTCGACCATTCTAAGGGATATGTTGACATGTTAATCGAATGTGGACAGTTTTAGTGCGAACTGATATTACCTTACAACGCTAGTTGTGAGGGCATACACTCACCTAAAGGATTATTAGGAACACCCGTTCAATTTCTCCATAATGCAATCATCTACTCAACCAATCAAATGCCAGTTGCTTCAATGCATTTAGGGGTGTGGTCCTGGTCAAGACAACCTCCTGAACTCCAAACTGAATGTCAGAATGGGAAAGGTGATTTACGCAATTTTGAGCGTGGCATGGTTGTTGGTGCCAGACGGGCCGGTCTGAGTATTTCACAATCTGCTCAGTTTCTGGAATTTTCACGCACAACCATTTCTAGGGTTTACAAAGAATGGTGTGAAAAGGGAAAAACATCCAGTATGCGGCAGTCCTGTGGGCGAAAATACCTTGTTGATGTTAGAGGTCAGAGGAGAATGGGCTGACTGCTTCAAGCTGATAGAAGGGCAACTTTGACTGAAATAACCACTCGTTACAACAGAGGTATGCAGCAAAGCATTTGTAAAGCCACAACACGCACAACCTTGAGGCGGATGGGCTACAACAGCAGAAGACCCCCCCCGGGTACCACTCAACTCCACTACAAATAGAAAAAAGAGGCTACAATTTGTAAGAGCAAACCAAAATTGGAGAGTTGAAGACTGGAAAAATGTTGCCTGGTCTGTTGACTCTCGATTTCTGTTGAGACATTCAGATGGTAGTCAGAATTTGGTGTAAACAGAATGAGAGCATGGATCCATCATGCCTTATTACCACTGTGCAGGCTGGTGGTGGTGGTGTAATGGTTTGGGGATGATTTCTTGGCACACTTTAGGCCCCTCAGTGCCAATTGGGCATTGTTTAAATGCCACGGCCTACTTGAGCATTGTTTCTGACCATGTCCATCCCTTTAAGGCCACCATGTACCCATCCTCTGACGGCTACTTCCAGCAGGATAATGCACCATGTCACAAAGCTCGAATAATTTCAAATTGGTTTCTTGAACATGACAATGAGTTCACTGTACTAAAATGGCCCCCACAGTCACCAGATCTCAACCCAATAGAGCATCTTTGGGATGTGGTGGAATGGGAGCTTTGTGCCCTGGATGTGCATCCCACAAATCTCCATCAACTGCAAGACGCTATCCTATCAATATGGGCCAACATTTCTAAAGAATGCTTTCAGCACCTTGTTGAATCAATGCCACGTAGAATTAAGGCAGTTCTGAAGGCAAAAAGGGGTCAAACACAGTATTAGTATGGTGTTCCTAACAATCCTTTAGGTGAGTGCATGTGAAGTCAAATTAAATTGCTACTTTGTGTCAGTGCTTGATTATGGTAATGTAATATATATGCATGGGGTCAACATTAGTTTTGAAACTGTGGATGAAACTGTGGATGCAGCATTGAGCAAATTATCATACACAACACTGCCTGCTATGCACTGCAGTTGGTTGGGACTATGAATATTAGAAGGTCCATTTTGTTCATAAAGCTGTACTCCAAAATTACCTAGCTATTTAATTGAAAACATTAGTTGATCAAATACTATATATTAGACTCTGGTTTATGACTTTATATTACTAGAGACCAGGGTTTCCCGCACCACTTTACAGTCAAGGCGGCCGCCTAGACAACCTACATCTTCCGCATTGACTATGCAGTCCCAAAATAGAAAATCTGAAGTGTGTTGCGTCCGAAACAGTTTGTTAACATGACATGTTTTCGTCTGAACATAACATTAATACCTTGCATATTGCGACTAAGATGGCCTGCGCCCACCCACCCGGAGAAGAATCCCGCCTTAACCAACCCATTTTCTGGGGGAAACCCTGCTACTACAAGTTCACTCCGAGATAGGTAAAGCTGTGTTTGAATACCATGCCGCACACTCATGGAATGAAACTCAGTGTGAACTTAAGCAAATTTAAATGTCTGTTACATTACCTTAACATTGTTAACTGTGAATGTCTCTTTTCCAGTATGTTTTTACAGTATGCATATAGTTGATTCATTTTTACCATTAACACTCAAATTAAAGTGTATGATGATGGAGGAAAGAATGGGTGAATGAGATGTGAGGAAGAGGTTAAGTGTGAGGAAAAAGAGGAACACAAGAAAGTGATGGAGGAGAGTGAGGAAAGGGGAGAGTGAGGACGGGGGAGAGTGAGGACGGGGGAGAGTGAGGACGGGGGAGAGTG
>JACXGM010002869.1:11631-22808 GCA_016801145.1 Umbra pygmaea | reverse complement strand
ATTTCCAGGTCTCAGTCCCTGTACAGCTGCTATGTCCCACAGCCTGAGCCTGCGAGTGTTACTGCCCGTCACCAGACGGTTCCCCCGACACTGCAGTACTCCTAAAAACACAAACACCTACTGTGTTACCACACACCTGCAGTACAACATTACAAAGCCTATTTGTACTTGTTTGCACTATCGCTGCCCACACAGACTAACTAACCAATCTCCCCCTGGTCAGCCTCCCAGGTCATGAAACAGCGGCGCAGGTTGCAGTCCCACCCACACACGAGGCCTCTGTTCGTGCCCGTGAACAGGATGGAGTTGGTATTGTAGCACAAGGCCGTGAGCGCCGCCTCACCCACCTCCTCGGGCACAAGCACTTGCTGCAACTGGAATTTGAATTTAAAAAAGCTTTAGAAGTGAGAACAAGTTGAATTGGTAAAAGCATTAGTTCAAATGGATGACTGGAAGCTACCACTTCAGAGAATGTTGACTACTTCTGTGGTTATTGATAAGAGTTTCATTAATTGATGGCTTAGGCCACTGAAAGCTAGCTGAGCTGGCTCCATAATATCATATACCAGCCTGGTTCTATGCAAGGCAAGGAGTTGCCACTGCATTTAGCTAGGCATGCTCAAATCAGGCTGAACATTAGGTTTGTATGACACAAATGTGAACAAATTGAAAATGTGTCCAAATATAAGAAATCAATTTTTTTGTTTTTAATGCTATGAACTTAAACATAATCCTTGTAATGTGCTTTACTGCAGAAAAGGTCCTATTGCTGCAATTATGTATGGCCACCAGGGGGCAGTCATTCATAGCCTTTCGCATAAATGGCTTTGTTTACTGGCCCTACATTCTACATAAGAACATTTCACAACAGTCTTTTTTTAACTGGTCACAGTATTGCACAAGACATTGCTGTTGTCCTCTGTTTTCAGAACCGGATAGACCAGAAGACAACCATGGCATCATAGCAAATTAGGGGGCGATGTAGGAAGATGCAAAGCACAGGTTGTCGAGCAGATGAACTGAGTCAGAACCATGTGCTGGGCCAGAGTTTATGGTTAATCAACAGATTCATTATACAATGGAGCTCATGATTCTTGTGGCTTGTAATATCTCAGTACTTAATCATCGATAAATTGACTAGGATATCCTGCAAGCAACAGAATCAAGCCTGAACACACGGATGCAATAACTTGTAAAAAAGACAGATCAGGAAAGCCAGCATGGGGGTGTGAGAGTAGGGGGCAGAACAATCTGCATTAGAAACACTGATTTAGTTTTAAACTTTATAAGGTCTACTGCTGTATATTAACCCAATGCTGTATATTAACCCAAAATATCCCACCAACAAAAAGCACCAAATGGCATAACGTGCATCTGCAAGTTATGATAAAATATATATTTATATTTTTTAAATAGTTCAAATTCTATCGGTACCTTGAGCTCCACGTCCAGGCCTTGCTGGTTTGTGGTGCAGAAGAATATCCCCTGGCTGCCTACACAGGCCAGCTGGTTGGCTGTTGAGGGGCTGAAGGCCGCATCGTGTAGTGGGCCGGACACACTGACCTTGGACAACAGCTCGTAGGACCTGGTGCTCCACAGCGCCACCTCTGGGTCACTGTAGTCACCTTAAGAAGTGTAAAAAAGATTAAGAGGCCCAGGTTCAAATTTTATTTCATAATCATGGATCTGTATGTGACTGGATAAGAGAATGCTATTTAGTGAAACTCTTGATTTCACCTATTCAATGGTATTTTATCAGTGACTGCTTCAGTGAAGGGATTTGAAGAGTACTACTGTCCTTGAAGGACTCCACTGACCCACAGTTAGAAAGAAGAAATCATCCCTGGAAAAGGACAGCGCCTGCACTGCCCCCTGGTGGTAGGATATGGTATTACACTGGACTCCATCGCAAACACTCCAGATGCAGATGAGGCTTCTGGCTCCACCGCTGCCCCCTGCTGCCGAGGCCACCGTCTGGAGGAGAACACAATCACATGCCTTGTTAAAACTGCACTATGAAACATTCAATTAAGCTCAAGTTGGCTTTGTAAATGTGAATATTGATTCAAGCGCCAATTTTCAGCTAAGAAAGCACACAGCTGTGCAAATAACAGACTCTCAACAATTTAGCTGATCAGGATAACTTTGATATTGGATGACAGTTATCAAGGTCACTAGTGGCTCCATCCTTGGGTTTAGGCAGTACATGGGTGGTTTTTCAAACCTTTGGGATAAACCCAGTAATTATTGTCAGGTTAACAATATACATTTTTACATTTAACAATTTTTAAAAATGTATTACAATAACAGTGTTTACATAGTACACTGCTAAAAAAAATGGAACACGCAATCATCACAGTTTAAGTCAATTAAACTTCAGGGATATCAATCTGTTTGCTTAGGAAGCATAAGCGATTGTAAAATAATGTCACCTGTTTTCATGCAAATTAAAGTCATAATAGTTGCACTGGAGGCATCAGCAAGACAACCTCCAAAAAGGGAATGTTTTGCAGGTGGTGGCCACAAACAATTGCTCTCTCCTTATACATTCTTCTTCAGTTATGCATTTTGCAAGTGTCCTTGTCACTATTGGTAGCATAAGGCGATCTCAAAAACAGAGGAAATACCAGGAGACGGGCAATTACACAAGGAGACATGGACAGGGCCGTGGAAAGGCATCAACCCAGCAGCAGGACCAGTATCTGCTGCTTGAAACCAATTTGGAACCTCTGGGACATTATTTATGTAGGTGTATCTAACGCGGCCAAGTAGCGCCACAGACTGTCCAAGAGCTCACTGATGCTTTAATCCAGGTCTGGGAGGAGATCCCCCAAGACATCATCCGTTGGTTCATCAGGAGCTTGCCCAGATGTTGTTGGGAGTGCATATAGTTGTGCTCATAAGTTTACATACCCTGGAAATTGTGACATTTCAGCATTGATTTTGGCAATATGACTGTTCATTATGTAAGGACCGTGATCATATGAAGCCATTAATTATCACACAGTTATTTTGGCTCCTTTGTAAACCATACTGATAACAAAAATCACCCAAATGGTCCTGATGAAATGTTTACATACCCTTGAATGTTTGGCCTTGTTACAGACACACAAGGTGACACACAGGTTAAAAATTGCAATGAAAGGTTCATTTTCCATCGATGGCAGTTATTAAAAGAAAACGATACAAATAATGGCCCCCAGGTGGCTCCGGGGAGCGAAAACCATCCTAAGCATTTCACTTGGATAATCGACTGAACTGTACTGCAGCCAACAGCGCATTTCTTTATCATTAAAACAACTCAATTGTGAATTTAAATATAGCATTGTTAGAAATTAACTACATTCCTGCCAAATAATTGTGACATCTAAACTGCATGCCCAGATTACCCAATGGGCATTAATGGCATGGGCCCAGGGACCCATGCGCACTTGGGGCCCAAGCAAAGGAAAAAAAGAAATTACATTTCAGATAATGACACCATGTATAACCAATGAAAATGCATGCTGATATTTGTATTAATTTAAATACAATTATATAATTGGTCAAGCGCAGGTGTGGAAAGCACTGACGTAACAACCCCCCCGCGCAGCCTCAAATAACCATGCGCTGAATCGAGCAGACTGTGGGATCTGTCGTTGTAAGTCAAGAAAATGAGTGAGAAGCGGTTGTACTAAACGCAAAAACAAAAAAAGGAGAGTGAAGTGTCTTAAGACAGGTTCCACCTATCAAAACATTCTTCAAAAGTAGCCAGGCCCAGTAGTAGAATCGGGGTGAGGAATGTGGTAGATCATGACAAGCAAGCTAACCAGGGACCCGAGGAGGCTAGTGTTAGCAGTGCAGCACAACCTGGTAGCAGCAGCAGCAAGCAGTGGTTTAATCAGGTGTCTGACCCGAAATTGTGGAGGGCAATCGACGAGGATGCACGTGATGTTCTTATCGATCGTGGACCTGCTGCCTTTCATCATTGAAAGAGCAAATATCTAGCCTCAACTCGTGATGGGGGTTTGGGTGGTAAGGTGCGCTCCCTTACTAATGATCAGCTGTGCTGTCAACTACAAAATAGGGAAAAAGTTTCCAGAAACTGGATCGCCTATTCACCATCTACAGGTAATATTTTTTGCTTTGCCTGGATGCTTTTTTCTACCAAGAAAAATACATTTGTTAGTGTTTTTTCTGACTGGAAACACCCCGAACGTGTGTGTGCACATGAGAAAAGAACAGAGCATTGTAATTGTATTTTAGCATTGCTTCGGCGCTCATCTGTCAATGGGAGCGGGACTGTGAACGCTAAACCAGTGCAGCAGCTAGATGGAGAGAAACAGTATTGGCGGGAGTTGCTCAAGCAGGATGTGGCTGTCATAAATTTTTTAGGTTAAATTAAATTTAGTATTATCAAAAAACAAAAAACAAGCTGCTTTCTTTTACATTTGATATTTATCCAAAGCAACTTACATGTAGTACATTTGTCAATATTTGGACAGGTCATACACCAGCAATTGTAATTTTTAAGCAACCAATATTATACCGGAATACTTACAGCATCTTGTAATGTGTCTACTACCATCATCAAACAAAGTGCCTTGTAGTGGCGGACCACTCCTAGCTGGGACATGTGCTTAGCTTCTTTGACGAGCTATCCAACAACTGGGAAACGTAAATTTTACCTTATGGAGAAGAGCCGGGTTGCCGTCGGACAGGTAGGCAGAGCAAGGCAGGCCGTGGGCAGGTGAGTAGGCTGTTAGCAGACGAAGTGTGGAATCCAATAATCCAACAAACAAACGGTAATTGATTGAAGAATGGGGGTTAACAAAGGCACAATTTAACATCAACAGGATATCCAAATAGTGTTCAGCGACCATTCAAAACAATAGCGGTTCAATAACGGTACAAATGGCGGCTCAAATAGCAACTCATTGACGATACAAATAACAACCAAATAGCGACGTAAAGAACTGTATGCTTAACACGTTCCACAGCTTCCTTATTCCTTCCTGTTCTTTCAATCAGCAATGTGAGAGGCGGCCATCTTTATCTGTACATATTCTCACCAGTCTACCAAAATAAAATTCCTTACAAATAATGGCACCTATTCCTAACAAAACGTATTAGTGCTCAATAGCACAGTACCTTAGAATGACCTAACCCAAAATGGCTCCTACACAGCCGGCCGCTTATTGCCATTGCGGGAAGCAAGCTATAAGTATTTTTTATTCATTTATTTATTTTTAACTTCCTTCTATTCTATTCTAAGGAGCTATATGTCATTACGTACACTCATCTTGCATTACTTGAGGTATACGTGCGTGCAAGGAGTCAGTGTATGTGTCTGTATGACAGTGTATGCACGCGCGCAAGTCCATTAGCCTTCTACTAGCAAGCAGATCTTACTAACAGGTCTTTCAAGCTGGCTTGTTTTAATTTTAAGCCGTAACCTGCGGACCAATCCTTTAGAGTCAGGGAAAGCTTCAGTGACCCCAGCCAGCATCCATGAACCTCTTGGCACCGAGCTATCGGCTACCAACACAACGTCTCCTGGACAGAAGTTGCGTCTGACACGAGACTATTTCCTCTTGGACCCAACGTTTCCAAAATAAGTCGGCAATGTACTGGATCTGTCTCCAATGACGTCTGGTATAGAGATCTTCCTTCACAAACAAACCTGGGGATAGAACAGGCTGTACCTTAAGTTGCAGTATGTGATTAGGCGTTAACGGCTCCAGGTCATTTGGTTTATCGGAAACAGTCGTGAGTGGACGGCTGTAGAGGATGGCCTCTACCTTGCACATTACTGTCTGAAGGGCTTTATCATCCAGATACTGCTGGTTGGTGATTGACTGTAACATCATTTTTACCATGCGAACCAGCCTCTCCCATATCCCTCCACAATGGGCACCATTAAACGTCCATTTTACCCCCTCTTGAAGCAGACATTTTTCGATTCGTTGAATGTTCCAAGATTCCAAGGACACTTTTAGGTCCTTCTCAGTTGCAACAAAGTTTGTTCTATTGTCCGACCGCAACTCCGACACTGGCCCTCTTCTGGAAATGAAACGTCTGAACGCATGTATGCAAGACAAAACGCATGTATGTCTGTAGACGGAACTGTTTCTGTTTACAATTTTCATGCCTTTGTGCAAACAGGCTTCTTCTTGTGAGAACCCCTGCCTTTGGCAGAACTGTGTGATTGTGACTTCAGCATCCTCTAGATCACTGGTTGACAGAACATATTGTCCTGTCTTTCCACGGGTTCCTTTTCTGGGGGTCATGCCATGTCTGTTTAGGTTTTTCTTGCTTGTTTTAACTACATTGAAAAGAACTAACTTAAACTTCAGGAACCATGCCACTGCTTTCTTGAGCCTCATCCACGATGAGAAATAATTAATGAGGTATGTAGTGGCATCACAGTTTTCCTTCACAGCAACATTGACAGTGACAACCCCTTTTTTTAGCTCGGGGTCGTCTTGAGGGAGAATGGGTTCTGATGGAAGCTTTGGCCAGCAATGAGGTGCTTCCTTCAGAAAGTCTGGGGCACCGATCCATGTTGTTCTTTTCAAGAACGTCTTTATATGTAGTCCCCGGGAGGCGTAATCAGCAGGATTGAGTTTTGTGCCTATGTACCTCCACTGGGAGACGTCTGACGCTTGTCTGATGTTAACGCGGTTTGCCACAAATGTTAGGTATCTTCTGCTTTCATTTCGGATGTACCTTAAAATGGTCATGCTATCTGTCCAAAACAGAGGCCTTTCCAGTTCCATATGCAACTCCTCAGATAGCATCTTGTTCATTCATACGGCCAAAACTGCAGCGGTGAGCTCCATTCGTGGTGTGATCATTAGCTTTCGGGGAGCAACTCGGGCCTTTCCCATCATAAAAGTGACGTGGACCTTGTTGCTACTAGTCAGCCTAAGATAGGTAACTGCTCCATACCCAAGGTCATTCGCATCACTGAAGTGGTGCATCTGTGCCGTTGTGAAATCTCCAATGTCGTTTGGTACAAGACAACGGTAGACCTTGAATTCCTTTACTCTTGGAAGATCTTGCCACCATTGCTTCCAGGTTTGAGCATAAACCTCTTGTAAATCCTCATTCCATATAATGTTCTGCTTGCATAACTCTTGCAAGATGTGTCATTTGGTCAACTTCAAGCCTCCAGCTGCACAGAGTAATGTCAACTCTTTACTAAGTTTAATGGCACGGCCCTCTGTATCCACCGCCTTCAACAAATCATCCACATAGAATTTATTCTTGACTGTATTGGTTGCATCAGCAGAAAAATGCCCCTTGTTGTCCTCAGCTGTCCTCTTTAAAGCATAACTTGCACAGCTAGCGGATGACGTCGTGCCAAAAAGATGTACAATCCTCCTGTACTCTTTCACTGCCTGACTAATGTCCCTATTTGGCCACCAAAGGAAGTGCAAGAAGTTTACATGATGAGGTGGGACCTTTACTTGGTAGTACATTTTCTCCACATCAGCCATGATAGCGATGTTGTCAAGACGAAAACGGACTAAGACCCCAATTAAGCTGTTTGTAAGATTGGGACCTTGAATGAGTTCAGTGTTTAGTGAGGCACCCTGATAAGCTGCATAGCAGTCAAATACCATGTGCAAGGTCCCCTTCTTTGGGTGATAAACACCATGGTGTGGGATATACCACACCTTTCAATTTTCCTGCAGCAACTGGTCCTGGGGTACAAGCTCAGCATGTCCACATGATAGGACCATGTCCATAAATGCCCTATACTCCTTTTGAAAGTCGCCATTCCCTTTAAACTTTCTTTTTAAAGACAATGCTCGTTGCTCTGCCATGTGACGGTTGTTTGGCATCATAGGATTATCCTTCTTGAATGGCAAAAGCAAATGGTAATGTCCAGCCACTATTTCAACAGAGCTGTCCATTATCTCCATTAATTTGAGGTCTTCCACCGACATTTGTTTATTTTCCTCAAAACTCTTTTCTGGGAAGTCATGGTTGTATTGCTGAATCAAAAGTTCACTCAGGCTATCAACAGAAATCCGATGTGCATGTACATTTTTCTGACCTTGCTTGTTGATGCACGCATCCTCAATGTGGAGAAGTCCATTCACCATCCAACTTAGCAGTGTTTTAACAGCACAGGGTCCATTACCCTGGCTATTGATAATTTTCCAATGTTCCATCAATTTGGGTGCATTGATCCCAATCAGAAGGTCAATCCCAGCATTAATGATGGGAATTTTAACATCTTGGAGATAAGGCCATTTTCGAATATCTTCTCGTCTGGGGATGTGTTCCCTGTTGACTGGAATCTCCTGCTGAGTGTAAACTTCCAGTTAGGAATTCCTTTCCCTCCAGGCTACACACTTCCTTGACTACCAGGCTGTTAACAGATTTCTTTTGCCCCATAGTGCGCAGAAGTATTTGTTGGTGTAATTCGTTAGCATTCCATTTCCTCCTAAGCTGTTCTGTGCAAATTTTTGCGGAACTCTCTGGGTCAAGGAAAGCATACGTCTGCATCACGTGATTTGAATTACTCAATTTGACTTGGACTGGTATTATCGCAAGTGTACAATGTTTATAACTGCAATCAAGTGCGTCTGCTTTCAGCAATACCAACTCGCTACACACTGCCCTTCTGTCCAAAGGACCTGCGTTGCTCTGCTCTTTTATTTAGAGGTATATATATGACAGTGGGATGCAGTTTTGAACAAACTAAACAGGCTTGGTCTTGCTCATGTGTCCAGACACCTTTAGCCTTTAGCAACTCAACTCGTGCGTTGTGAGGCCTTTTCATGAACTCTTGACATGACACAATCTCATGCTCACCATCACAGGCAGGAGAGTTTTGTTGGACGGTCTTTGGACACGTTGGATGCCTGCATTGTGCTCTCTGTGCTGGTTTTTGGCACAACAGCTACTGTTGTGGCGAAACTGCTCCCTCTGCTCTTCTGCATGGAACTCCTTGGCTTGCTGCTGTCAGCAGCTGTTGTTAGTGACCTTCTGTTTGAGAGGCCGTCTTGGAGGTTACCGAAAACCGGGTCTTGCAGGATCCTGGCCTGCCTTTCCAGGAAGAGGACAAGGTTAGCAAACATGGCTCTTGCCCCTGTTCGTTCCCTGATGTCAAAAGCATGTGTTCTCCATCTTTCTTTCACTTTGTAAGGTACCTTGGAGATAAGGAGCCTCAGGTTTAGTGGAAGGTCCCGCTCATCCAAGTACCTCAAGGTACGCATTTCATTACAGCATCCACAAAGAAAAAGGGCGTAACTGTACAGGGATTCTCCATTGCCTGATGTGATGATAGCCCAATTTAAGGCTTTATCCATATACGCGCTAGTGATTTTAAATTAATCTCCAAAGTGGAGTTCCAGTAGCCGTCTGGCCTCTGCATACCCTCTGTCCGCATCCATATGAAGACAATTCTGACCAGCTCCTTAGGTTGGCCAGAGGTGTATTGTTCAAGGTGATACATCCTGTCTTTAGCCTAGAAATCTAGACGCACCCTAGCGGCAACAAATATTATTTGCAGCTAGGGTCATTCTAGCAACTCTGTTGACTTGCGTGCTGGAAAAAACAAATTCTGGTCAGGCCAATCACAGGTCGTATATAGTCGGTGGGAGGGCTTAACGTAATTACGGGAAAACAAAGAAATGGTTGCTGTTGCTGGCGAACAGCGTTCTTTCGAATCGGCTTTGACCGCGACTCTGGTAGACTTGGAGTTAATCTTTTCTTTGAGAAAATAACAAAAACGGCACTGAAGTCATTCTTACAAAAGGAAGATGTGTTCAGAGTTTTGCGGACACTTCGTTGCTCTGGTTGGTTGTAGCGCTATCCTATTACGTGCATAGGGAATTTGAAAGACAACCGTTTATCCTGCCCTCGGATTGAGCACTGTCAATAGTGAGTTTCCAGACCCAACATCTTGATGTGGGTCTCGCTTGCCAGGCTAGCTTTTCTTGGCTATTGCTGGTGTTTTTCTCAATGCAGTGTTCAAATGCCTGCATAAACGGCCTAAAGTTCACTGGTTTACCGTAAAACGTGGATAGGTGCCTAGTCGGAAGTAATTAAATTTTTTGTTGCTGTGCAATAAAAGAAGCCCAAGCAGCCAATCCACGGTCAAACAAGTGTTTCCATGGGTTCTGTCACAAACCGATAGCCGATTGTGAAGCTCCGTAAGCTAAATGCAAAGTTCTTTACTTTATGTAGTGGCGGACCACTCCTAGCTTGGACATGTGCTTAGCTTCTTTGACGAGCTATCTAACAACAGGGAAACTTAAATTGTACCTTACGAAGAAGAGCCGGGTTGCCGTCGGACAGGTAGGCAGAGCAGGTAAGCAGAGCAAGGCAGCCCGTGGGCAGGTGAGTAGGCTGTTAGCAGACGAAGTGTGGAATCCAATAATCCAACAACCAAACGGTAATTGATTGAAGAATGGGGGTTAACAAAGGCACAATTTAACATCAACAGGGTATCCAAATAGTGTTCGGCGACCATTCAAAACAATAGCGGCTCAATAACGGTAAAAATGGCGGCTCAAATAGCAACTCATTGACGATACAAATAACAACCAAATAGCGACGTAAGGAACTGTATGCTTAACATGTTCCACAGCTTCCTTATTCCTTCCTGTTCTCTTAATCAGCAATGTGAGAGGCGGCCATCTTTATCTGTACACATTCACCGGTCTACCAAAATAAAAGTCCTTACAAATAAAGCCACCTATTCCTAACAAAACTTATTAGTGCTCCAATAGCACAGTACCTTAGAATGACCTAACCCAAAATGGCTCCTACATTTTGTTTTTTACTTTATGTAGTGGCAGGCCTTGAATAACAAAGTGCTAAATACATAAGTGCAGAATCTTTTAGTAGAAAGAATAGAAAGAGTACAAAAAACATTTGGGGAAGAAACCTGAGTTAAGATTTTTCCAGGTTTTTGAAAAGTTGACCTATACTGGCTCTACTGTAGAGTTTAAAAATAAGTTGAGGAATTTAGGAGTATTTTTTTATGCCAATTTAACGTTTGAGCCACATGTTTTGAATACTGTTAAAGTCTCATTTTTCCACCTCAGAAATGTTGCCAGATTGCGTCCAATGCTGTCATTTACTGTTGCGGAGAGATTGATAAACACTTTTGTGTTTTCGCGTATTGATTACTGCAATGCCTTGTTGGCTGGTGTGTCAAAGGTAACCTTAAACAG
>JACXGM010002869.1:0-11531 GCA_016801145.1 Umbra pygmaea | reverse complement strand
ATGATAGGGCTTTTTCTTCATTAGCTCCAAAACTTTGGAACTCTATACCGATTGAGATCAGGCAAGCCAAATCTCTTGGAATCTTTAAATCTCAGCTTAAAACTCATTTTTTTAAGTTAGCTTTTACTTGATTTATTGTGTTTTTACTTCGTAGTATGCCTCTCGTGTGTTGTATCTTGTCTATTTTAATTGTCTTTGTACAGCGTTTTGAGATGTACATTTAAAGGCGCTATAGAAAATAAAGGTTATTATTATTATTATTATTATACTGTTTGCATCCTTTTCCTCACAGAAAGAGGAGAGGAGGAAAGAGAGAGTGGCAACCCCTGGAGAGCCGAGTAGGAAAAGACAGGACAGGAGATGAGAAAGACAGACAGGAAGGAAACATTAATGGGTGTGTGTATGTGTTTGTGGGTGAATTATGGAAGAATATGTTTCATAAAACTGGATTTATAAAGGTGAGGCACTGTGCTTGTATATGCCAACTAGTTGCTCACTAGAGGTGTTACCACAGGGTGAGCATCCGGTTTGGCAAATTGACGCAAATGAGGAAGTGCCTTAAACATGCTTGATTTAAGCCTTCTGCAGTTAATCATAATGTTCATTTTTTGAATTATTAGCCACTTTCCAACCAAGTAGTTACAGGAACGTAGTTATAGGAACAGTCCACTTCTAAACAGTTTTACTAACTACTCTCCCCCAAAACCGGTTTTGCTATTTGCATTCGCACTGGTCAAGTGGCCATAGGAACTGGTAGGAGGGGTAAGAGAGTGACGCAAGCACCGCAACAGGCTTTTATAGCATCGTCATTAGACTTTAGCATAGCGCCACATACAACAACATTTCACAGTTTAATGTTTGTAACACTGGGTGTATGACTGGAGATAAGTGTGTAAATAATATTATGTCTATGCGGATGATCTGGTTGTTTTCCTGGTTCCTTCAGCGGCTTGCTGATCGTTCAGATTACGAGGCTGAAAACGAGATCCAATACAATTTAAAAAAAAATTATGTTGTGTTAATAATGTCCTACGGAGTTCGAACCGCAGCATTTAAAAACTAGGCTGCAGTCATAGAAATTGAATAGCTACTTAACACAGAAACACAAAAGACGAAGTCTCCAGCATAATATGTAGTATTATACGCAACAGACCGGCCAATTGGACCAATCAACGTAGACCTAGGAAAAGGGAAAGACCCTGCTCTGGAGTAGGAGCTTAAATGGTTATAGGAACTGCGGTGAGAGGGACTAAATAATTTCCAAATTTCTCCTGTTGGAACACAAGAAAAAAAGGGTTATAGGAACGTTATGTACATAACGTTACGTACATGACAGATTGACAGTTTGGTTTCATGGGGCAGTACTTTCACAAAACCTAGATCCCGATTCATTCAATTCATAATGGAGATATCCAATCCCCCTCCATTATTGATGCTTCGACAACTACAAAGCACTCTTTACAGACTCAGTCAGTCGAACTTTAAGTAAGGGATAAGCCAAGTAAAACAGGCCAGCAAAAGCATTTGCTTCTTCTAAAAAAGTTGAAGTAAAACATGTAAAAACAATAAATAGTAAAACAAACATGTAAAAACAATTAAGAACTCAGTGAAAATGTCATTTAAGAACAGAATTCTGGTAGAATCCTGGGATCCTTGAGTTCCCAACCTAAAAGTTAACTTCGTTGCATGATTAAAAAACACCAGTAAAAAACTTTTGTAAAAAATCATTTGAAATAAATAAAACAAAATAAAACAATAAAATGCCAAGCAAATTAGTTCCTAATCTGGAGACCAGCTGTACATGCGCAATTGACCAACTTGAAATAACGAGTTGAGCTTGTTAGAGCTTGTTCTCAGCTGGTAACAAATTACACTCAGACAATGGTGGGACAAATGGATCACCCTTTCTTATCTACAACATCCCACCATTATAATCATCATCCTCTTCATCGACACTGACAGCAGAGGAGTAAAGGTGTACCTGTGCATCATGTGTAACAGCCAGACAGGAGATCTCCTCGGTGTGGCCCAGCCAGTGTCTCTGGGAGCCAGTATGGAGGTCCTCAACCACCACCACACAACCACAGGAGTACGCAAACAGACCTGTAAAACAAACAACCACAGGAGTACACAAACAGAGCTGTAAAACAAACAACCACAGGAGTATGCAAACAAAGCTGTAAAACAAACAACTACAGGAGTACACAAACAGACCTGTAAAACAAACAACCACAGAAGTACGCAAACAGACCTGTAAAACAAAGACCACCAGAGGATTAAGCAATTAGACCTGTAAAACAAACAAGCAAAGGATAAGCAAACAGACCTGTAAAACCAACAAGCAGAGTAGTACGCAAACAGATCTGTAAAACAAACACAACCAGAGGAGTACGCAAACAGACCTGTAAAACTAACACAAGCAGATGAGTACACAAACAGACCTGTAAAACAAACACAAGCAGAGGAGTACACAAACAGACCTGTAAAACAAACACAAGCAGAGGAGTACGCAAACAGACCTGTAAAACAAACACAACCAGAGGAGTACACAAACAGACCTGTAAAACTAACACAACCAGAGGAGTACACAAACAAACCTGTAAAGCAAACACAACCAGAGGAGTACACAAACAGACCTGTTAAACAATAAATTATGCAAACAGAAAGAATCAACACAACCACGAGTATTCGAACAGACATGCCAACAAACAAAACACACAACATACTGTACACACACATTAGGGATGCACAGATAACACTTTTTCAGTGCAGATACCAATCAGAGTACTGAACTTTGAGTACCGATCCCACACCAGTGTTTTAATGCTACATAATGTAAAACCTGCATCCTTCCAATGTGCTGTCAGGCTTTAATTCTGTAGTGAATCCAAATGCAGTTACATCTTACAGCAAATCCAATAGTTAAATTTACTCTACCGACATCTTACAGCAAATCCAATAGTTAAATTCCGTTTCAGACATTGCCTCAGCTAGGCTTGAGGTGGATATCCACATTTTACCAGCCACCATATTGTTCATCCAACAGTGTTTCACATTTGAGAGGTGCAAAACTTTTCTAACACTTAAATTATGACATAATATTGGTTGAATCAGCTTTTGATTTGACTTTTGTACATAATTTTTTTTTATCTGTTTGGTAAACAAGTCTGAAATTAATAATGAAATAATCTAAGCACTGGCTAAATTAGCTCCAATCAAATCTACAATTAGACGAGTCTTCAGCAATGGAACCAAATGCAATACAACAAATATTAATAGTAAAACATATTCTGGCAAAGAAATATTGTTGATTAAGAACAGATTCTAAATCAGTAAAAGTTGTCCTTAAGATATCAAAACGCCTCCCGTTACATTTGTATGTGTCCACGCGTGAATGCTTCTCTGGATAAACGAGAACACCTCTTATCAGAATCCAATAATAAATGCAGATTCAACAAACAACCCCAGTCCTTGTTTTTCTGACAGCCAGGTGTGGGCGCACAATCCCAAAATATTGATACTACCAATATTACATCTCTTGTTTGAAGATCGATACTAGCATCAATATGATCGATACCACTTTCAGTTTCTCTCTTTTACACATTTCATCATAGAATGTCACTGTGCAAACAACGTTCCATTGTCATGAACACATAACTGCTTCTTCAGCTACGCTGCTGTTGCTTGTGACTGACTGTGCACTCAAACAACAAACACACGGGTCAACCAATCCAACACAAAGGCAACACGTTTTTACAAAGACTCACAGGTGGCAGGTAGAAGTTGCACCACTCACCTTACAATGCACTGCAAAAACACGCCTCCAAAAACAAGACAATAAGTACCTAAATTAAGATGCAATGTTTGACTTGTGTTTTTTCCTTGATATTCTCTACACCCACTTCATCGAGTCCATTGGTGCTGACCCAGCAGAAGGGCTCTTAATTTTGGGGAGCTAACAAACTTTTTAGTCTGTACTGGACTGTACTGCATACCAGTATGTCTGACACTGCAGGCTGGATTTCTCACTGACTAGCTCTGCGTTATATATGCACCTCGACAAATGTGTAATTTTTCCCAAATCCAGGACATGAAATGCTTAAAGTAATAACAAATTTTAAAACGTATACGGTGGGTGGTAGATTAGGGTAGGATGGTATCAATGTCATAAAGCACATGCATTTCCCACCCAGGTTGATTAGCGAGAACAATGAATTTGAATAACTTCTTTGTCTCATTTATTTTACCTTCGATGTTGTCAGTTGGTAGTTTCACGTTAAAATCAACCTAGAACCTCCAAATGTAAACTATTCAAGGGCTAATACTATAGCAGAGGAAACTTAGACCCCTTTTTATTGTGAATGCAGTAAGGATGCATGGACAATAATGGTTAACTATGTTTTCATTCTGAACTACCGGTCACTACAACGATTCTCGTGTTTACTACACTTTATTAGGACGCGGTATTGGATCATGGTATCGGACTCTGTGTGCCAATACCCGATCCTGTCTTTTTGGCCAGTATTGGACACATTTCTGATCCCAGTATTCAAATCGGTGCATCCCTAACACACATCAAACAGACCCACACAACATACAACCACACAAAAAAACTATACAAAACAGCATATTACACAAACTACAACAAAACACTGATTAAACAGTATATATACATCCAGGGCACAAAGTTCCCATTCCACCACATCCCAAAGAAGCTCTATTGGGTTGAGATCTGGTGACTGTGGGGGCCATTTTAGTACAGTGAACTCATTGTCATGTTCAAGAAACCAATTTGAAATGATTTGAGCTTTGACATGGTGCATTATCCTGCTGGAAGTAGCCATCAGAGGATGGGTACATGGTGGCCATAAAGCGATGGACATGGTGAGAAACAATGCTCAGGTAGGCCGTGGCATTTAAACGATGCCCAATCGGCACTAAGAGGCCTCAAATGTGCCAAGAAAACATCCCCCACACCATTACACCACCACCACCAGCCTGCACCATGTTCTCATTCTGTTTATGCCAAATTCTGACTCTACCATCTGAATGTCTCAACAGAAATCGAGACTCATCAGACCAGGCAACATTTTTCCAGTCTTCAACTGTCCATTTTTGGTGAGTTCTTGCAAATTGTAGCCTCTTTTTCCTATTTGTAGTGGAGATGAGTGTTACCCGGTGGGGTCTTCTGCTGTTGTAGCCCATCCGCCTCAAGGTTGTGCGTGTTGTGGCATCACAAATGCTTTGCTGCATACCTTAATTGTAACGAGTGGTTATTTCAGTCAAAGTTGCTCTTCTATCAGCTTGAAGCAGTCGGCCCATTCTCCACTGACCTCTAGCATTAACAAGGCATTTTCGCCCACAGGACTGCCGCATACTGGATGTTTTTCCCTTTTCACACCATTCTTTGTAAACCCTAGAAATGGTTGTGCGTGAAAATCCCCGTAACTGAGCAGATTGTGAAATACTCAGACTGACACCAGCAACCATGCCACGCTAAAAATTGCTTAAATCACCTTTCTTTCCCATTTTGACATTCAGTTTGGAGTTCATGAGATTGTCTTGACCAGGACCACACCCCTAAATGTATTGAAGCAACTCCCATGTGATTGGTTGAGTAGATAATTGCATTAATAAGAAATTGAACGGGTGTTCCTAATAATCGTTTAGGTGAGTGTATATACATACTTGGTGATGCATGCTTTGGAAATGACTTTCAGTGCTTTTTTAACTTCATCCTTCTCTCAATTAATATTTGCTACATCCAATGAAATACAATGAACAAGTACAATGTTTTACCAGTATCTGGATTCCACACCATGTTAGCCCTTCCATTGCCATTGTAGCCAATCACTGCTTTCAGACTCAGGCCTCCTTCCCCCGGCTGGGGGGGTGCAGTAGACTGAGATGAAAAAAGGCAGATAGAACATTGAGTAATTGAGTCATTATAAAGCAGAGTGTTGTTTCTCAATGGTGGGACTTAATTTTAGGGGAGCTGCTCTTAACCTGGTGTATGCTGGAGCTTTTGAATCGAGGAGTGAAGTGCTTGTAGCAGTCTGGGCGACCTGGCTCCTCTACCTCCAAATGATCTGATTAACAGACAAGAACAGCATTACGGAGATAAATCGTCTGAATAGGACTTATGCTTCTACTTTCTGCCACATTTGTAATCA
This sequence comes from Umbra pygmaea, assembly GCA_016801145.1. Taxonomy (NCBI): domain Eukaryota; kingdom Metazoa; phylum Chordata; class Actinopteri; order Esociformes; family Umbridae; genus Umbra; species Umbra pygmaea. The sequence goes on along the minus strand of JACXGM010002869.1, from coordinate 5,358 downwards.
AAATTATGTAACTCTTATTGCAAATCAGGTTTATTGTCAAAATGCACAGACTTTCAGCTGTTTGCAATGAACAAAAGCAATTGAAATAGCTCAACACTACGAATCCTTCAAGTGGTTTCACCAAATTAAACTGCAAATGCAACTGGTTATGACTTTTCCATTCACAAAATGATTCAACACCTTCATGGCATCTTTAATATTGGGTAGAGCACCCTTTCTCTTATGACCTGCTGCAAACGAGATGCATACTGTAGCCAGACACTAGCCTCTGGCAGCATTCCTGAGGAATCTTAGCCCATTCCCCATGAGTGATGGCCTCCAGTTCAGTGATATTATTGGGTTTGAGTGCTACAACCGGCTTCTTCAACTACCACTAGAGATTAACTACAGGGTTCAAGTCAGGTGACTGTGATGCCACTGTAGAATCCTAATGGACTTCTTCTGCTTCCAAGCCTTGGTGGACTTTGAGGTATGCTTGGGATCATTGTTCTGTTGGAAGGTCCAATGATGCTGAAGCTTCAGCTTCCTCAAAGACGGCATGACGTTTTCTACTAGGATTTCCTGATACTTCAAGTATACAGTTGTGATCATAAGTTCAGAGAATGACAAGTATTAGTCTCCACAAAGTTTGCTGCTTCAGTGTTCCTAGATCTTTTTGTCAGTAGTTACTATGGTCTACTGAAGTATAATTACAAGCATTCCATAAGTGTCAAGGGATTTTATTTTAGTGTTTACAAAGAGTCAATATTTGCAGTGTTGACCCTTCTTTTTCAAGACCTCTGCAATCCACCCTGGCATGCTGTCAATTAACATCTGGGCCACATCCTGACTGATGGCAGCCCATTCTTGCAAGATCAATGCTTGGAGTTTGTCAGAATTTGTGGGTTTTTGTTGTTCACCTGCCTCTTGAGGATCGACCACTAGTTCTCAATGGGATTAAGGTCTGGGGAGTTTCCTGGCCATGGACACAAAATGTCAATGTTTTGTTCCCAGAGCCACTTAGTTATCAATTTTGCCTTATGGCAAGATGCTCCATCATGCTGGAAAAGGCATTGGTCATCACCAAACTGTTCTTGGATGGTTGGGAAAAGTTGAACATATGTTGGTTACATTCTTTATTCATGGCTGTGTTCCTTGGCCAAATGGTGAGTGAGCACACTCCCTTGGCTGAAAAGCAACTCCACACAAGAATGATCTCAGGATGGTTTAATGTTGGCATGACACAGGACTGATGGTAGCGCTCACCTGGTCTTCTCCAGGTGTTTTCCAGAGAAAATGACTTTACCCCAGACCTCAGCAGTCCAATCCCTGTATATTTTGCTGAAAATCAGTCTGTCCCTGATGTTTTTCCTGGAGAGAAGTGGCTTCTTTATTGGGCTTTTTGACACCAGACCTTCCATGTTTTTTTTGGATTAAGTTCATTTTCATTGCAAAGAGTGACTTTTAGTGCAATTAATCAGATCACCCTTCATGACAATCTGGAGTATATTCAATTGCCATCATCACCACCGAGGCAGCAGACTTTGTGGAAATTAGTATGTGTGACATTCTCAAAACCTTTGACCACGACTGTATATGTCCACTACAGAGTGTACTATATTTAAATGTATATGTATGTACATCTGTAAATTGCACAATACTACTAACCATTTTCTGCTGCTCTTTTTATACTGGGCTTGAGGTGTGATGATGAGTCTCCGCCCACTGCCATCTCAGTGACTTTGAGAAAGGAGCCAGAAACGGGGTGGGAGGGGCCTGCCAAGGAGAGCACCTCATCTGTGTCCTCCTCACACAGAGACAGGCGGCCTTCAACAGGATAACACAGAAGTAAAAAAAAGAGTACTTTACTGTGGGCTAGTTGTAAAAATATCCAAGCTCTTCTCATTCTGGATTTGCAGAAATACATGACACATGGTAGAAAACCCCAGTGGATTCTTACCTTCTTGTCCAGTCCTTCCTATGGAGCTGATGTCAAAACAGGGCGTGGCTGAGGGGATGGGTGCTGTCCGTCGGGGCATTCCATTAGACAGAAGAACTCTGTTGACCTCTGGTTCTAAAATACTTTTAGGCGCTACAATGGAACCCCCAAATTAATATGATATATTACTAGACAATCTATAGCTAGAGAATTGACTCATACATGGTACTATGTTTACTGGCAACTTAGTAAAGGGTGGTGGGAAGACAGTGATACAATTAATCATTTCATATACAGCTCGAGGCTACTGCAAAAATGGTATCTCTTGTTTAACTATTGCTAGGTATGCATTTATACCCTTTTTTATTCCCTAAACTATTGAAAACATTTCTCCCAAATTCCAAACTAAATATGGTCATTCGGAGCATTTATTTGCTGAAAATGACAACTGGTCAAAATAACAAAAAATATTGAGTTTTGTCAGACCTCAAATAATGCAAAGAAAATAAGTTTATATTAATCTTTAGACAACACAATAATATTGTGATAACTTATTATATTAAAATATTTGCAGGGGTCTCTTAAAGGGGAGCAATTATGAAATTCTATAATTTGTCTATGTTCCTAAATTGTTTGAAGTAATTATGTGACAGTCGACCATGCTCTTCCTTAGTAAGAGAGCCGAACGATGAGAGAGACAGTCACATAATTACATCAAACAATTTAGGAACAGACAAATATAGAGTTGTCATTGTTACCCGTAAATGTTTTCCAGAGCTGTAGATTTACCTGGTTTAGCAGGTGAAATATTGCCTGCTTTCGGTGACGAACTGAAAGAGAATTTAAAAGATAAACAGTAAACAGATGTATGGATTTAATGTATTTATTTTAGCATGTATGGGGCATTTACCGTTGGTTAGCGCCAGACTCCAAAGGGTGGGCTAGGAAGTCCCAGAAAAAGATAGCATCTCCCACAGAGACCACGGTCATCTGGTCTGGGGAGAAGCCGACCTGTCGAATAGGCTGGCTGTGTCCTATGAACATCTGGAATGGACATGAAGGACTTAAACACATTGAAAACAACCAGCTAAATTTTGACATTTGGTAAACAGACAATATGAAATCACAAATTTTAATGTTATTATATACAATGTTAATGTCATACTGTCCAATACAATTTTATATACATATAAATATTTGTATATTTTTGTTATTGTGATTTTTCCAAATTTATCTCCCCTCCCAATGATCTTCTCCAATCTCTCTCGAACCCTGCCTTGTCGGCAGCTCTGCAACTCCCTGGACAGATGTGAGATTGTGAAGGGCGCGTTCATGCTTCATCTAATATACATTTTAATATATATAATCCAGCCTGAAACTGGGTACCTGGGAGTTGACGTCCAGCTGCATGCTGTAATCCCACACCTTCACAATGTTATGTCCTGCTGTCAGTAAAAACCGTCCGTCCTCACTCACACCCAGAGAGGAACATTGCTGCTTGTGTACCTTAGATATCTAGTGTGGATGTACACAACAATCACTGAGGAAATATGTAGAATTCTGTACCATAGGGTATCATCACCACCACCACAACACAATGTGAATAATGTCACACAGATTGTCTCCACTCTCCATTACCTCTCTGAGTAGCCGTCCAGTGTTGGCACTGATCCACAGGATCTTGTTGGAAGAAGTGGAAACCAGAAGGTGTCTGGTGGAAGCCGGGGAGAAACAAACCTTCTGGGCTGAATCCAGACTGGTGCTTTCCACATCCAGGATACTCACGTCCACACGCAGCAGCTGGATGGTTGAAGATTCCATTCCAAATTACAGCTGTTTAGTAAGGTGTTTTAAACAGTAGCCTTTGTACAGTAGCAGCTCGCAAAATGTTGTTTTCCTGGCACAAAATAAGCTTTTGAACCTTTGAGTTTAACCAAGTAAAGACATTTCTTTCCAAATCTAGTTGGTGTAAAAATGTTTCTAAAACAGCTATACTACAGAATACCCACTGGCATCAGGTTGTACAGCTATGAACCATCAAATGAATGCTTTCTTTGAAATCAATGAATGCTGATATACTGCCCGGGTTGCATCAGTGTCTAATATTGAAAAACATCTTGATGGCTCAAGCGCCTTTTCATCTTGTCAGTGAAATGTAGAACAATACATTGACAGAATGCTGTAACACGTGTAGCGGAGTTAAATTGTACCTTTAAAGACCTGATGGTACCAACAGAACTGTCAGAAACACTAGTGTGTGTACAGACCTTACATTCAAAAGTACACTATTAAGCCAAAAGTATATCAAAACCGCTACTAAGTGATAATGGTCTGGGGCTGTTTTTCAGGGTTTGGGTTAGGCTCCTTAGCTTCATCTTCACTTCTACAAGATACAAATACATTTTAGAAAACTTTGTGGCAACAGTTTGGGGAAGGCCTTTTCCTGTTCCAGCTTGACTGTGCCCCTGTGCACAAAGTGGGGTCCATAAAGACATGGTTCAATAAGTTTGGTTTGGAGGAACTAGTGGCCTGCACAGAGCCCTGACCTCAGCCCCATTGAACACATTCGGGATGAATTAATGCTAAATGCGTGCAAGGCCTTCTCATCCAACATCAGTGCCTGACCTCACAAATGCTCTTTTGACTTAATGGGCACAAATTCCCACACTCCAAAATTTTGTAGAAAGCCTTCCTAGAACAGTGCCGGATGTTACAGCTGCAAAAAGGGTGTGAGGGAAAGGGGCACTCCACATGAATAACTGTAAACCCATGGTTTTGAAATGGGATTCCAACAAGCTCATATGGGTGTGATGGTCAGGTGTCCACATACTTTTGGCTATATAGTGTATGTCATGATCATTGTAATTTTTTACACTATAAATTCTCTATTAAACTAAAACACATTCCAAAGCTTAACATTTATAGCATGGAAAATAATTTGAAAGACAAATTTATTGGCAGAACACAGACCAAACAGTACCTCATCAAGTGAGCGGGCATCCATGATTGTGACGGTGTACTCAGATGGCCCAACAAAGGCCAGACAGCGACTGTCACTGCTCACCGTGAGGGCATCAGGAGCGCCCTCAGTCCCTCGCGCCACCACATTACCTAGACAAAAACAATGATGACTGCATTGTGGGTTTCAGCTACTAGGTTTGATCTCAGGCCATAGCCATTGTAGGTTTCAGCTACTAGGTTTGTTCTCAGGCCATATCCACTGTAGGTTTCAGCTACTAGGTTTGATCTCAGGCCATATCCAGTGTAGGTTTCAGCTACTAGGTTTGATCTCAGGCCATATCCACTGTAGGTTTCAGCTACTAGGTTTGATCTCAGGCCATATCCAGTGTAGGTTTCAGCTACTAGGTTTGATCTCTGGCCATATCCACTGTAGGTTTCAGCTACTAGGTTTGATCTCAGGCCATATCCACTGTAGGTTT
>JACXGM010002868.1:22214-38770 GCA_016801145.1 Umbra pygmaea | reverse complement strand
TCTGCCTGTCTTTACTGCCTGTAATTACTTTGATCATATGGAAACTAAATGTAGCATACCTGGCAATGATTGTGCAAACTGTACAGCAATATTCTCTCTATTTTAGGTTTGGTGCACGCTTCTGAATGCAATTTTTTTTCCAATTCACGGGAAAGAATAACGGAAATCACAGAATTTTTGAAAAAAAATAAAACGGAATTGAACAAAAATAAAATGGATTTCATAGGGCCCTGCTATCGATATAAAGGGAGTTATTTTTAAAGGTAGTTTACCAATATAGCCTCTTTTAGCATGGATAACGTTGTTATTGTCAGTAAAAATAATTGAAGCCATTATATTGTTGTTTTGTGCTTTACTGATAAACAATTAAGTGGAAAATAAACGTTTTGGGTTTACTGTACTTTGTTGACATTAAAATATATTAAAAAAAAGATGGTATCGAAAAAAGTATTGTTAAGGAACCGGTATCGAAACTGAGGTATCGAAATTGGCACCGGATCAAAAGATTTTGAACGATGCCCAGCCCTACCAGGGACGTCACTGGGTAATTTATGAGACTTCACAGATGGAATTGAGAGAACAGCATTACTCGGTCTTTGACTAGGCGTACTCCAGTACAGTGGGTGGCAGTATATGCTAGAAAACCTCTCTCGGTTGCGATCTGCCATCATTCAAAAAATAAGTCGTTGTCGTAGTAATGATTAGTAGCTGTATACAAAGCATTAGAGCGGGATTCTTTTCAACAATGGCAGTGGAAGTGATGATTTCAATTATGATCAGGTCTTATTGAACGGTAACATCCAACCGTACCAGTTTGTGCCCGAATACACAGATAAAGAATTGAAGCAAAGGGGTGAACTTTTTACATGTGAATCAAGCAGTTGCAATCGAAGTTGCCACCAGTGGTGTCCAGGCTAAAGCAAACTTGAAGTGGTGGAGTCTTTGTGCAAGCTGCCCAGACAGAAAGTGTTTGTTGTAGAGAGTAGGACAGGGCTCAGTTTGTGCTTTCTACCATCTCCAGTGATGAAGATGATGATGTCTGTTTGTTAAAACAAGCTAATTTTGATGCACACATGAACCGAGGAGTTTTGGAAACGTTCTTCACCATTCCAAAAATGAACCGGAAAAAAAACAGACAGATGACCAATCAGTAAGTACTGTAAACTTAGCATGGTATTCATATCATATAACACTAATGCAATAATTTGCTTACTAATAATGCTAACGTTACAGACTCTGGTTCGAGATAGTAATCAATTGCAGTGTTGTTGCTTACTAATGTGATATTACAGCTTCGTTCATGACAATAATTGTTTTGGTTTGGTATTGTTTACGTTCTTCTGCTCAAGTTACAGTAGGCAGACGAAGTTGTTACTGTTTACATAGACTGCATGTATAAATGGGAGAGAAGCAATGCTAACACAATACAATCGCTGTTCTGCATTTATCTAAGCAACAAATACATTTTATACATTTTTACTAAAATTGGTTGTCCCTTATTATGTATTACAGGCAATATCGACTGGCAGCAAACCGTTTTTTTGGAGTGGATGCTACGAGTTAAAAAACTGGGAAAAGGGAACAGAGCCGTTTTTCCTGCCTGTGTGGTCGGATTTATTAGAGATCAAGACCCCTCTCCTGACAGAGAATATAAAGGATTTTTTGAGGAAGATGACCTATTTGAGGAACTGGAAATAGTTTTATCATGTAGATATTTTAATAAATTATGTAATACAATTAAATTTCTACTTTTTAAATAACATTACACCTTTGATGAAGAAAAATGAACATTGTCATCAAATTTGATTGAAGTATAATTGTCTATAATTGTCATTATGTCAAGGCTGTATACATATTCCATGACTCCTTCTCTCCAACAGGTAAGTATGCTCCAAATGTCACTGCCAATGTATTGAGAGGCTAATAACTTTTCCAATAACATCAGGCTAGTTGAGTGACTTCAATAAATCCACAGACCACTAATGAGTGTTGTACTTGGACACCAGCACCTCAGGAAGGGCAAAGGACAGGGACACATTGTGCTGATACATTTTCCATGTGTTTGGGTCCTCCTAGGATGAACATGACAACAGAAACATTAGAGTCTTGGGTATAATAACTTTGTACAGCACAAAAAATTAATACATAATCTGCCTCTAGCCCCCTGTCACAAATGAATGAGACTTTATTGGGGACAGCAAAAAGACAGAAAGACCTATAGTCCTCCGGCACAAACTATTGCAGCATAACCCAGTGCAATGCTGCAATAGTTTACCAGGTGTAAATACCCAGTGTAAATAAGAGAATTGCTATGAAAAATTACAGACCTTAATTAGGTTTGACCGCCAGAGCTGAATCTGTAAAATTGTGTAGTGAACTACTTTCTGAATAGTGCTTATGTGCCAATATTCCAGGGCCCGTATTCATAAAGAATCTTAATGCAAAGAGTAGCTCCTAGTGAGAAAATTCAAAGAAAATTCTTAGAAATGTGGGCGTTTACTCCTAAAATTAAAAAAAAATCCTAGTAAAGAAAAAAGTAATTCAGAAAGCATCTTAACTCTTAAAAGAGGTCCTAAGGCCAAAATTGGTAGGAGTACAGACGAGGACTTTTAATAGGCTTAAAAGTTCCTTCAGTACAGGAGAAAACAGCGGAATTACGAAGAGGGAGAAGAAATGTGTTGCAGACAATGGATGACAGTGAGTCAATAGGACGCTATATTAGATCGTGCAGGGATCATGTTTGTGACCGATCTTATTAAAGACACGCTAACATCTCAGACATAGCGCAGAAATGTCATAGTGCCAGAAATGAAAATAATCACTACATTAAGATATTTGGCAACTGGGAAAATGCAACAGTGGAGCAGTGATGATTTGGGTCTGTCACAACCTCCTGTAAGCAGAGTGATCACGCAAACAATTACAGCACTTTCAGAACCTCTTATTGTGTTGCAGTTCATTTCCTTTCCACTGGACATTCCCACCTTGCAGGCATAAAAACAGCATTTATGAATATAGCAGCCTTGTTGTCGGAGTAATTGATGGAACCCACATCCGAATTATTCAACGTGATCTCCGAAATACGTGATACTACCACAGACACTTAACTTTAAACTCTGTGGCAGTTTCACGGAATGGCCGAAGATTCTGTGAAACTGCCACGGATCCTTAACTTCTAAATCCGCGACAGCTTCACGGAATACTTAAAATCGCTCAGTTTTTTCCTTCTTGGACAACCAACCAATCACAGTCTTCAAAAGATTGTGTCATACATAGCAACGGGGTCAGCCCCGCCTCCTCACTAAGATGAGAGTTTTTGTCTTTTCCTTGCTCAGAGTTGCTCGAAGATCGGTCTGGAATCGCTCTTAAGCTAAGACTCCTTCGTAAAAGTTTTTAAGCTAAATTAGGAGTTTTCTAAGAGGATTCTTAGAATCTTTATGAATACGGGCCCAGGTTGTTACAGATTTTTCTTTGAGTGCATACTGACCGTACAAGTTAAATGAGGACATTAAAATGTTAGACATACCACTGGAGTACACATCAGCATCATTGATCCTTCTGATAATATTGATGGCGAAGGATTCTGTGAATAATAAAAAAAATTCTAATACACTTTATATGTATATACATTAGGTAGGGCCTTCTTGCATTGCCACAAACTGTATTTGCCATTACTGTAGGTATGTGGTGTTTGAGGAAGACACTCATGGGTGGGCAAAATAAATCTCAGTCCTTTCAGAAACAAATGGCAGCCACTGTAATAACAATGGCTCTAGGGGGGACATGTATCTCTTACCCCAATCAATAGTCCAAAGAAATCCCTTTCCTACAGTCATGTATATTGTTTTATGTCTTATGTGTAAAAGCATGTAAACCATGACGAATAACATTTGTTGCTTATTGTCAAGTCCCCAGGGCTCCTCGACCAGTGTGCAAAGTTTGGAGGCCATATCAACAAGTCAACATCAAAATGCTTAACACATGTCTTATTACATTTCTATTCGTATTTAAAATCCCAGCCATTTCTCACTTCCAAAAAGTTTTGGTGTTGTGAAGGATGATGTCCTGCATCAGGGGTAGGCAACTCCGGTCCTGGAGGGCCGAAACACTGCTGATTTTTGGATTCTCTTTCAAATAAGGGATTGGTTTATACCTGGGAAAGCAGGTGATTGCAAATAACTACTAGGTAAAATAAAAAATCTGAAGTGTTTCCGCACTCCAGGATCGGAGTTGCTTACCCCTGTGGACCTACATAATTGTAGAGTTGTTATTTTGTTGTTTCTAATTCCTACTTTCTTTCTGTAATTTGTTTAGTAAAAAAGGAGACCGTCTAAAAAACATGAAGGACTTTGAGACGCAATAGCTCCAGCTGTGTCTTAACTCACGAAGATGAGCCACCACCCATTATTTTCGTCTGATCTTACTCGTTCCAACGGTACCAAGCTTTCGTTGCTAGCATGTCAGGAAGGGTCGTATACGATGCTGTCGGGTCCAGGAGGATAATTATACATTTTGGTAATTTAGCTGAAGCTTGTCTTATCCAGAGCAACTTACAGTAAATACAGGGACATTCCCCTTGAGCAACTTAGGGTACAATACCTTGCCCAAGGACACAACATTAAGCACAGTACAGTAGTGAATCAAACCTGCAACCTTTCGAGCAGTCTGACTCCCTAACCACTTAGCTATCTGCAAGTTGGTTTCAGTAGACTGCAGTTATTTTCAAATGAATGATGAAATCCTACAAACTTACTGTTATTTCAATATAAAATATATTTTTAATTACTGTACTGTACCTCATCACGAAGTTGTTTCTCTAGTAGCATTTCAGCACCAGCAGTTCACTTCGGAGCCCATTGGAAAACGGAGGAACAACATGCGGCTTCAAAAACGTCGTGGTTTTGTGCCAATTAGTTCGGTTTGTAGTAGATCCCCCTCGAAGTCCTCCGGCGTAAAATTATGGTAACTGTACACACGCAATTTGAAGATACTTGCCGGTGTATTCACGTCATAAATTGGGTTCCGAATAGCACATAAACAATGTTTATAAAATGGGTCCGGTGATATCTGCAATTTGATTGGCTAAAATTGCATTCCAAGCCTATGACAATTCCCTGATATCTGCACTGTAGAAGGTTGCCTTTTCACTGAAGTGGTTAGTATGTAATCAAAAAGTATCACTACGCCCCCCCGAGTAGCTGAACAAAATAAAAAACATGGCAGACAATTCCTCTCGCTTCAAATCTCAACACCAACTTCCAAATAAGACCATCTAAAAAATAAAAAAACGATTTTAACATTCACTTACCACAAAAAGATTGTCACTGATGTAGTAATCACTGATTAAGTAATCTAATTTTTTTTGTAATAAAATGTGTTTTCGTGACGAAGCGATAACTAGCTAGTGGCTGTCATGTCAATACCGGTCAATACACCGGTGGCTAGCTCGTTAGTCTAGTGTCTGACCTACCACTCACATTAAAAACACTGAGTTTTCCCCATATCACGGGTTGGGTTGTTTATCCATCTAACCGTAGACGCCTTTCTTCATATTTTAAAATATCAAGAAATAGCCTTCAGTTGACATCTTTATTATAAAAAGAGAGGAATTACGATAGACTACCCGTTCTACCGGCGAAATTAAGATAGAGAAGCCTATGAAAACGGTTATTTGAATAAGACTTACAAGTTGCCTGAAATTATTGTTCTGCCTATGTTTTATATATATTTTCTGTAAATTGTTGAGGCATATAGCCTACAATTGTTTTCCTACACATTGTTAGCAAATTAAATGATCTCTATCCCTATGTCGTTGAAATCATCCTAATATTAATAACACATTTTATGTGTGCTATTACATTATTTGTAAAAATAGTGCGAATTATATTAACTGCATTTTTCTGATGACAAACGCTATTATGTTCAAGTGCAATGCGACTGAAATTAATCCCGCAATTTGACAGCGGACAACTGTGTCAAGTGAACAGTTTATAGGCTAAAAGATGTTCTGTGCAAACCTTATAGTGGATGTCACAATTAGTAAATTTTTCCAAGGTACAGAAAGGTGTTTAAACCACGTATGCAAAACATAAAACATTTTATTAACTAGTAGAAATTAGTTTTTGCATTTACCTATAGCTATTCACATGCTTAATTAATTCATTTAGGCTTTTTCACGATTACGGCGATTGGTGCTGTTTTTGCCCAAACTATGCCAATCTATTCAGAGTGCACTGGAAGATATATTTATGATGTTTAAAAAATCGATATCACCAGGTTGTTCTTTGGAAAAGATGATATCCTATGGAATGGAATAGATATTACCCTAGCAGTTTTTCTCTCTTAACTCATAAGATCCAAATTTAAAATTGACAGCAGAGAGAAATCTAAAAAGGATCTAATTTTTAGATTTGACCATTTATAAATACGTTGATATTTTGGAAACTACCATCTACTTCAAGCCGCAGAGTAGTATAACACTTTTACGCACAGACAGTTAATCCTTGACACCTCATAAAATATAGGCTACCACTTTTAAATACGTTTAAATACTTAAGACTACAACGTAACTGCAGTACAGCAGTTAGTAAAATACTTTAGTATTTGTATTATCTAATAACCGGGAACGAATACTAGGCTAAATATTAGTTTTATTAATTATAGCCTGTTAATGACAGCACCTGCATAATACATGGAAGTCCGTTTTCATAACGTTTCGTTTTCCAGACAAGATTGCACAATGTGGCTTTTGATGGATGCATATAAATGTCCAGAAACAAAATTCAAAGAAACGCGCTTGTAATGCAAAACTGCACAGATGTTGGCTTGACTGCGTTAACTATAGTGTTGTCAGTACAGTAGCTATAGCAGGCTGATTGATGTTGACAGTAAGGTCTGTATATCACCTAAACATTTGAATAGCATAAAAAATAATGCATCACTAAAGCAAACTGGCTAACGAATGCCATTTAAATTAAATCAAACTGTACAGAAGTGTTCAGACCTTGTATTAAACAATAAAAATTATCTGTTTGATAAGAACTATAGCCACTTGATTTGTGGCATAGTAACATGGCAACAGTAAAAGAAGTGGTAGGAGGGTACGTTAATGTATCACGATAAATTGTGCAGTTTCACGATAACCGCACGCCTCGGCTTTCAGCCTCGTGGCTTTCTACACTGTTGAGGTGTGCGGTTATTCCCTGGCAACGCACAGTCTGTCGTGTATTAATGCTTACTTATGTCGGTCAATATCACTCACCGGAAAAAATGTGATATGAGATGCCTTTCGCTTTTGCATTCTTCTAAAAAACACAAACATTAGGCATTGTACATTTTCAGTAATTTATCTCTAATGGCTCCTGCTCACTGCGGCAACTCCTGGCGATCCGTTGCAACTTTGTCGCGAAAGCATTTAGCACCTCTGTGGTATGGAGGACCAAGTCTGACAAAACAAGAAATAAATATTTAAATAAATAAATGCTCAAAAAATAAATAAGCATACAATTAATTGCACAATAAAAACACTAAATAAATAAATCTAGGCAGTAATTAAATTATACAATTTGACATTAATGTATATATCTCTTTTAATTAGCTTCTTTATTTATTCACCTTTGTGTTAATTACCTTATTCATTTATTGTCCGTTATAATTTTCAACTTTATTTATTTATAACTTATTTTTTAAATGTATGTATTTATGTATTTATGTGTATATTATAATATTTTGTCTGTTTTATTCTTCCTTTGTATTGTTTTACCCTATTTAGTTTTCAACGCTATTTATTTCTACCTGTCATATTTACATTTCTGTATGCATTTCTGCCTCATTATGCAAATGAGAAGGGGCTGTGCCTTAGGGGGAAAATGTCTACCCATTGGTTGGTTAGCATATACATATATATATTGCATATATATATATATATTTTTTTTAAAGTTGCAATAAAGCAAAGGAGCTACATATTTAAAAAAGTCAGGTACAGTACCCGCCTGCAAGGGATGTTCTAAAATAAAATGAACACACCCTCAACGGGGCAGGGATCGTTTCATTGGTCAACACTTTAGCTGGCATTCAATTGGTTGGGAAATTTTGATAGCATTGTAACACAAACAATCGGAGAGCACAGACAAAAACAGTGAGAAGAAGATTAGCAAGTGCAAAGATGCAGCCTTGGTGCAAGGAGAAAGTTTGAGCACAAACAAAGGAAATCCAAGCAAGAGCAGTGACTATTTGAGTGTGAGAGCAAGGTTTTGAGGGAAATTATTACAAAATCTGAACGTAATATCTGTGAGAAATGCTCTCAAATTGAAATAATGTGCTCTTGAAAAAAGATAGGAATATAACTCCATATCAGTTTTGCTAAATAGTTCCCTCAATGGATACGCAGGATGGGGCGGTTGAAGTGACCCCACCCTCTCAGACTGGCAAGGCTAAAGACCAAGTGTGAAGACAGACAAAACATTGTCATTTGGTCTGTTTATGAGTCTTATAAAGGGATGATTTATGACATATGCTTCGACATTGCACATGCTGTGTTTCACTGTCTACAGGTAAGATTTTCACTGACTGGTCAGTCTACCTGAGGAGAAACATGGCCAAATATCTCACTCCCTTATGGGAGACATTTGAATTAATGTTAATGTGGGGCAGCCCGTTCCTTTGACTCAATTGTATTAGCGAAAAGGATGCAAAAGAAATGTCTAGCCCCAAATGAGGGATTATGGAATCTATGCAAATGTGTTAATGCTAGTTCTGTTGTTTTCATTGTTTTAGCCAAAAGAGGGGTGTTCCTATTTGACACCTTATGGGTTTTCAGTGATACCTGTTCGTAGAGGATTAAAAATCTAGTTTTAGGTAGGTCTTGGAGTTTATGTTTATCAGGGGACAGATGGCTCAGTGGCTAGGGAGTCAAGACTTGAAGTCAGAAGGTTGCTGGTTCTATTCCCATGCCACAATGCCAAATGTCATTGTGTCTCTGATCAAGGCACTTTACCCTAAGTTACTCCAGGGGGAATGTCCTTTGCTCTGTTGCATGGTCTGTTTAGGCGAGGGAGGATGACACTTGCATAATTGTGGAATGTGATGTATTGTCTAGGATAAATAGTGTAGGTGTATGCTTTGATTGGAATAAATGTTATTACTTGTAAACTTGTAGCTATACTTCAGCATTCCACGTCGATCACCATAGTAACACAAGCACACATTGCAACGTCAGGGTGACCCTAACTTGGTATCCATGAGTCTGTGCTGCAGCTGCATCTTGATTCCTTCCATTGGGAGTAAAGTAAGTCAACATAGACACACATATATTGGCAAAAACAATTCCTGAGTCGGAAACCGGAGCAGTTGTCGAATTTTGATTGCTGCCATATAGAGAGACATTATTTAGCATAAAGGGACCCTCTGAATACAAGCCATTATATAGCATTTTATAGATATTAATTAATCAACGAGGTCACTGATTCTCTCTACCTTAACATTCCTTTTTATCTTCTCAGTAACATTCACAGAGAATAGCATATTTTTTCTAGCTATACTGATATGGGAGTTGACTGAAAAATCAGCAAGGAATGTATGATGCTATTGCATTTACATTTGGTCAACATCCCTAATAAATGTTTCCAGCACATTGTTGAATTCATACCACCAAGAATTCAGTCTTCTCTAGCGCATTGTTGTTCAACCTTCTCCTCGGGGCACACCAGACATTCCTCAGTTTATAGCCATTGAACAGCAGTTGAATCACGTGTGCTAGCTCAGAAATTTATCAAATACATGGAATGGCTGTTGTTCCCCAAGGAGAGGGTTGAAACACACTGCTGTAGAGGCACTTGAGTTTCAAGTAAATTGTACTGTATGTTCAGTAGGAAAACGGGCAGAAATTGGACATAAAAAACTTTAAATGCACACAATATTCGTTTATTCAAGCATGTGTATTTTGTACATGAAAACCTTATTTTTGGCTGTGTTTACATTATGTGACCAGCGGTTTTATAAAGCTGGAGTAGATTCAGCATCTTCATCATCTCCCGGTTCATCAGCCGATGTATCTTGCACCATTTGCTTGAACTGGCTCTTGAAAAACCCAGCCTGAGGAAGATATTAGAATTCATTTTTAATGAATGTGCCATTCAGCAGAAGACCGCATTCCTTTTCAATTGTCATGGGGAGGTCAGCTTTAAGTGTGAGATATTAAACTTAAAGAGCTCTGTGGAACTGTGGCACAGTAGCGTAATAACCCAGCCATTTAACAGGTGCACAAAGAATTATAAAAATATATACTGGTATTTCTATCCAGATAAGCAGATCTTAATGCAAAAATGGAAAACTTCACAACGCCTAGTGTTAAAAACCTACCATGATACAGCCACCCGGAGGGACTGGGAACTTCTCTCAGACATTTCTAGGACAGTAATATATGTTTCACCCATGCTTGGCTAGACTGCCAGACTTCAAATTTTAGCTGGCAAAATCCTTAGCACTACGCTATCGCATGAACTGGAAGGACTGAATAATGAACATAGTCATGTTTTCTTTTGTGAAAAATCCTAATTCCTATTATTATCTGTATCTGTTCAACCAACTACTCCAAAATTGCTGGCACCCCTGACTGGAAATCCACAAACAATACATAAAAAACATAGAAAATATATTTATAGAGATAAACTCAACATACCATGTCAGTAACACTGTCCTTTACTAATGTTACAATGGAGCCAACCAAAATCATACAATTATTTAACACAAAATAAATTTCACATATTTCTTGACACTAACATTCCTGTAATGTTTTACAAGATAACACATTTGGAGGGATTTTGGACCATTCCTCTATGTAGATCCTTTCAAGATCCTTCACATTCTTGGGTTTGCGCTTATCAACTGCCCTCTTCAACTCAGTCCACAGGTTTTTGATTGGATTGAGGTCCCGTGACTGAGATGGCCATAGCAGACGAAAACAAATGATTGATTTTGTTGTCACAGAACCATTTCTGTGTGGATCTTGAGGTATGTTTTGGGTCATTGTCTTGTTGGAAGGAACTCTGGAGTTCAAACAGCCCCAAACCATTTGTAATTTAGTCATTTAGCTGACGCTCTTATCCAGAGTGAGTACAGGGACATTTGCCCAGAACAACTTAGGGTAAAGTGCTTTGCCCAAGGACACAACGACAGTTGGCACAGTTGAGAGCCAGCAACCTTCCGACTCCCTAACCACTGACCCATCTGCACCCCAAGTGAGGCATCTGACCCACCACCAGTGGTGGGCCGTCAGGGCGTGCAAAGCCTTCTCTGCAGGCCCAAAGATAGTCAGAATCAGAAATACATTTTTCTACTTCTTTAATATATTTTTTATTAACACTATATATTTTACAAAGTTCATTTCAATTAGTCTATAAGGTAATTTCATTGCTACAGTACGCTCTGTTCAGTTGCCTTGCTTTTACCACAGCTCATATAAATGAAAGCTTTTACCCAATAAGATTTTTTCATCTGTGTTGTCACCGGGTAGACTGGGGCATTCAGAATTCAGAGTGAATACCATCTGCGGTAACACTTTATTTTGAGAGTCCATCTCTAGATGCTCTACATATTATCTGTATACTGTCAACAACATTTTAACAAACTATCTACTAACCCTAACCCTACTCCTAACCTTAACCATTCCCCTTATGTTAAACCTAACCTTAACCATTACCCTAAAACATATTCTAAACTTACCCCTACCCTTAAAATACACAATTAGTTGCTTATCAACAGATGGTTTGTTGATAGTTTGTTGATAGTCATATCATCAACAAACTATCCGTAGAGCACATACAGATGGAATGTCAGACTCTCCAAATAAAGTGTAACCCCATCTGCTGTTGAAGCCCATCAGAACCATGTTGTTGATTGTCATATTTTTAACCAATCAGATTTCGACATTACAATGTTGGGTGTGTTCTTTGACCAACTAAAGCGTTTCTGCAAGCCTTTTGTCAGCATCGTTTCTGTTGCTGATAGGAGTGGCAGTTCAATAAAGTTAAATAAAAGAAATGTAAAAAAATGTTTGCCATCCGAACAAGAACTAGCTTACACCCGTCTCAGATTTCTTTAAACTTTAAATTTTTAGATTGTTAGATTTTTTACTTTTAGCAGAATGGCAGATGGAGGTGAAGAAGTAGCTTTGGTGGCGAATATAGGACTGAGCAGGATCGACTCTCAGCACTGGGCTAGATCTTTTATTGGAACTTAATGCAAAGATGTGCTGTAAAACCGCGTCATAGAAGTCTTTTTAAAAAAGAAAGGAGGACAGACTTCGTTTTCAAATAATAAGCAGCTTTAGTGAGTTTGATGGATTTTTATATATTTTTAGTAGCAGCCTTACGGTTCTTAATGGGGCTTAGTGCATGTACTGTATTTGTATTCAACCAGGGGGAGATAAACAGACACACTTCATTTTGGCGCCAGGCCTGTTAATACCTATTAATTATTACTTGCTTGTTTTAGATCACTACTGGTGTGAAGCATGTTCAGATCGTATATATATCAGCTCTATGCTTCAGGTTCAGATTCAGTGGTCTTAGTGGGCTGTGCCTTTGAGTGTGCGTGGTAAACCTGCATGAGCGTTTAATCCGCAGATTGTCTGCAATCTCTGGGAAAGTCTGTTGAATCCTGATTGTTCCTTCTGGCATTTTTGCATGTTTGTGGTGTTGTGACTGGGTGTTGTGAGTTAGTTCTTGTTTAATTGGTTAAGACACTGATTTTGGCTATCTGATGGCTACAGTATGTGTAATGCGACATCCTGTCATAGTGCGTAATAGTGGTACATTTCAGTCATGTCGGGTCAATTAGTGTATTGTAAGTCTCATAGGTGTTGAGCCTCGTGTATATACTTTAACTTTATCGAGTAAAATAAACTTATCTTCACTATGACAATGGAGTGGTTATGCCAAATGACAATAACCTATAGCCCTAGAATGTCATTGTGAGGTTATTATAATGCGTTTTAATTTCGGGAGATGGTAAAGGCCTAGGTGTCAAATGCACGGCCCGCCACTGATTGTAAGACTCATAGGTGTTAAGCCTCGTGTTAAATAACTTTATCGAGTGGAATAAACTTATCTTCACTATGACAACGGAGTGGTTATGCCAAATGATAA
This sequence comes from Umbra pygmaea, assembly GCA_016801145.1. Classification (NCBI taxonomy): domain Eukaryota; kingdom Metazoa; phylum Chordata; class Actinopteri; order Esociformes; family Umbridae; genus Umbra; species Umbra pygmaea. The sequence goes on along the minus strand of JACXGM010002868.1, from coordinate 25,625 downwards.
TAACCTATAACCCTAGAATGTCATTGTGAGGTTATTACAATGCGTTTTAATTTCAGGAAGATGGTGAAGGTGTAAAATGCCACCGACCACCACCATATTTCACCATGGTGCCTTCTTCTTGAATGCATCTTGGTTTAGACTCCAAACATGCCGATGCTGTATATGACCAAAACCTAAAATGTTGGTCTCATCTGACCAGAGCACTTTCTTCCAGTCTTAATTTCAATGACATTTGGCAAACTCCAAGCACTTGAGTATGTCTCTTATGGTCACAAAGTGCATTCTTCTGGCAACACTTGCAAATTTTTCACAGTGATTCTTGGGGACATTGTTGCTTCTCTCAACATCCTCCTCTCTATCGTGGGGGGCAAAATGCATATGTAGCCATTACCAGATTTCTGAGGGTCTATGACCATCAGTTTTTTTTTACTGCTGGTTCTTTTGTTTTCTTCATGGTGTTGAATGACAAAGGGTTACTGCATGTGTGTTACCTTATTTTTTACCCTAGTTGAACAGGAAGTGATATAATGGCTCAAATATAGTTCCTTAAAGGAACACACCACCATTTTTTGAAATCGGTTATACACCATCTCCCCTAGATGTAGATAGGTGGACAAACATATTTTGTCTCAGTGCATGCATTGTCTTAGTCGCAAGCTTAGCTTAGCATAGTGAATGTAATCCTATGTTGCCCATTAGCATGTGATAAGAAAAAGTGACCCAACAACTACAGAAACAAAAACGAATTACTTCTTGTGGCCTGCATATTCACAACAAGTACAAATAGCAATGCAGGTTAATAATAGGGAATTTCCTAGGCAGATATTGACATGGGACTATATTGTGGCAAAGCACAGCCAAAGCACTGTTACTTAGATGCAGACATATCACGCTAACCCTAACAAAGTAACATTGCTGCGGCTGTACTTCGCCCAATATTGAGAATGAAAAGATGTTGTCATGACACAGCACCTTGCCCCTTTCTCCATTTTGGGAGGATATCAGCCAAGCACTCCTTCATTTTTCGTGTTGGTAGCAGAGGAGGTTGTTGCAATTCTGCGTTATTTTAGAATTCCTGGAAAACACTGCTGTGTAAAAAACTGCCCCAGTGTCTCACATGATTGTCTTGGAAACTGTAGGATCCATGTGACAGTTTTTTCATTTCCCTACATGGAAAAACATGAAGTAGAGCATGTCTTGTGACAAGGAGACGTCTGATTTCTTGGGTGACTGCAATTAGAAGAAAGAACATAACTTTCTACAACATCTCCCAGTCGATGAGATTGTGTATTCTGCATTTTCATTTGGGTACGTTCTTTAAAAAGGTATTTAAATGTTTTTATGTTGTCGGCTCTTAAACCCACAAAGTGCACCTGACGTTGTTGCAAACCCAGGGACGTGCACCTGACGCTATTGCCTAGCCTCCTAGCTAACTATATATCAAACTGTTCCTCCTTCAAAAATACTTGATGTTGTTGTTTTTAAAAAACTAGTTGAGATTCTGTTCATGACATTATGCTAGCTTTTCTGTGACCTGTGCTAGCTGTAATGTGTTTGTCCCACACAGGGGTTCTCTACACTAACAATCCCCACTTTGGAGGACATCACAAAATGCATTGTGTCCTTAGCCGTTGTTCTGCCAGATCTTTTAATGTAATGGGTTTCCAGCATAAGGCACTGATTAAATTGATGAGTTTTCATAATCAAATTATTTTGTTCTAGGTAAACATCATATAAGATGTTGGAGAACCACTCTGACTGGAAACCATCTTTGTGGATATGCCATAGCGATGTTAAGAAGACAGATGAAGATTTCAGCAGCAAGTAATGCGCAACACCAGGAGCAGCTGTTGCTGCCACAGCACCAGGAGCAGCCACCATCCCAGGTGCAGCACCAGGAGTGAGCGCCGCCACTGGCACAGCATCAGGAGCAGCTGCACCAGCAGCTTTCATAGAGCACACGTTTTCATAGAGCATTGGAACACCATTCCTTTATACAGTATATACAGTAATTGGTCACCTGTAATTGGATTAGTTTAAATAGCAATTATATGATTATCAGCACAGATTATATAGATGGATTATAATATCTTATTTTGCATCGCAATCAATAGGTGAACTCGTAGTAAAAGTATGTTATACTCAGCTGTCCAGGAAAATCATAACTCTAAAAGCATAAAATAAAAAAAGTAATTTAATTGAAAATGGTTTGCTGGAATAATTGTTTCATCATCAGGATAACCATCAAGTTATGATAATCAATTTACTTATGTCAGTTTATGTTGAAGCTTTTTTCTAAACATCACCTCTACTTAATTTCAATATAGCCTCTTCCTATATACTACAACCACTGTACATTATTCTTGTTCCCAGACACTTCCACCCAAATTTGTCATTCTGGTGGCGCTTTGCTTCAAATGTGACTTTCTGTAGCCTATACAAATACCACAATAATTATCTTTTATAATCCTTAGCTCCTTAACCAAGCACACAAGTGGTGGTTTGGCATGGAAAAACTGGAAAATATGGTTTCCTCCGCCAGCACAATAAATTACATGTCATAATTGCCAAATCCAATATATCAGGTTATAACATTTTTGTTCATCATCCAGACAGTTGTTTTGGTGATTATTTTATGAGATTTATCTGGTTCTCTTTCTGCATGTGTGATACACCTTTATGTGGTGACACAATTTAGTGTGTACGTGATAACAAGCAACTGTGAACAGAATTGCAACTATAATTGGGCAGTGCAATATTAATGTGGGGGGGAACCAAAGAAAGCAGAAGCAAAGTGCGGGTATAGTTGCACTGCGCTACCTAGGGGACGGACGCCTTCCTATTCTCTCATACTGAGATTTGGAAATAAAGATGGCGGTTTGCTCTTCCACTCACTGCTTCTGGGATTCTGTCCAGGCTGACATCTAAGAGGGTGAAGAGTAGTGAACCCTAATCGAAATCATTTGTTACTCCATTTACAACCCTTTGAAACTCGTAACAAACTGTGGGGGCTCGGTCCGGGATCTCTCCTCATCAAAACCAGGGGGAGTAGATCCAGAGATACTAGAACCACGCGACTAAGGTGACAAGACGCTACGGCAGGCCAGGAGTCAAATCGTATGTGTCCATGGAGGAGGACCAAAGAGAAAAGGGAGCCCAACCTCGCTTAGGAGCTGCACTGCTGATCCTGAGGCCAGCGCACGCTACTTTCCAGGGGGGCTACACACTGATCCTTTCCAGTGGGTACATTGAGTGATGGATGGGGGAGTGAAAGAGGGCTTTGCAGAAGCAGAACAAATGGATGAGGGAGTGAAAGAGGGCTTTGCAGAAGCAGAACAAATGGATGAGGGAGTGAAAGAGGGCTTTGCAGAAGCAGAACAAATGGATGAGGGAGTGAAAGAGGGCTTTGCA
>JACXGM010002868.1:0-14962 GCA_016801145.1 Umbra pygmaea | reverse complement strand
TTCCTGGGCCTCCATCACACCTCAGCAGTGCCACAGGCTGATTGCCTCCATGCCACGCCGCATTGAAGCAGTCATTTCTATAAAAGGATTCCCGAAGTATTGAGTGCATGACTGAACATAATTATTTGAAGGTTGACTTTTTCTTTTTTTTTGTATTACAAACACTTATTTTATTGGTCAGATGAAATATGCTAATTCTTTGAGGTAGGAATTTTGGGTTTTCATGAGCTGTATGCGAAAATCATCAGTATTAAAACAATAAATGACCTGAAATATTTCAGTTGGTGTGCAATGAATCTAAATTATAAGTTTAATTTTTATCATTACATTATGGAAAATAATGAACTTTATCACAATATGCTAATTTCCTGAGAAGGACCTGTATAATGGGTCAGGAGACACTTTTATTTGTTGGGGAGTGTGTGATACACCTTTATGTGGTGACACAATTTAGTGTGTATGTGATAACGAGCAACTATAATTGGGCAGTGCAATATTAATGTGGGGGGGGGACCAAAGAAAGCAGAAGCAAAGTACGGGTATAGTTGCACTGCGCTACCTAGGGGACGGACACCTTCCTCTTCTCTCATACTGAGATTTGAAAATAAAGTTCGCTCTTCCACTCACTGCTTCTGGGATTCTGTTTTTTCAGGCTGACATCTAAGAGGGTGGAGAGTAGTGAACCCCAATTGAAATCATTTGTTACTCCATTTACAACCCTTTGAAACTCGTAACACATGCACTTTTAATATATTGCAGTGACTGCACTGTAGTAGATCTGTTTTTTTTTTTCATTTTATTATAATTATCTGCAAGTTGTTTTCAGAAGAGACCAAGTACTGTAGTGAAAATACCACAATAGAAACTGTGATTACTCAAAATGCTAAATCAATTATAAATGGCCAAAGTACCCCCTTACATTGTTTTTACAGTAACTGTGTACATTATTTTGCTGTTAAGTATGATAAAGTCAAGAAAAAATAAGAATGCATTTCAGTAGCATACTGGCTGCAAAGAGGGGTAGAAAAGATGAATATTTAAATGTATAATTGCAACGGTAGCTTCAGAGATGGGAAGTAACGAAGTACAAGTACTTCGTTACTGTACTTAAGTCGATTTTTCAGATATTCTTACTATACTATTTATTTTTGTGCTGACTTTTTACTTTTACTCCTTACATTTTTTACTCGAATATCGATACTTTCTACTCCTTACATTTTACAAAATTGTCTTGTTACTTTAGTTTCAAATAATTTCAGTGAAGTTACCGTTAATATTTCTCTCGTCATCAATATCGAATTCAATCTAATTGGATGGAAATATACGTTGCATTTGACGCACCACTACCAGACGACTAGACAGATTCGGTGGCATTCATTTGCGGTTTCCGTCTTGATCGCGGTAACTTAGTTTTATGTACGGTGACATGATTGAAAATGAAGAAAACGGAGATCCCAGAGATTCGAAAAGTAGCAAGGCATTCCCAATCATCCTTGGCCTTATCTGAAGGAGATGTTTGACATAGTAGTCATGAAGAATGTCTCCTGGCGAATGTGCTGCAAATTTGAGGTATTTGAACACTTTGCGGTCTCTCTCGTCCTGCCCATCCCAGACACACACACAAACGCTTTTTCACTAACTCACTGTCCTACACGCAATAACACTCGACACTTTCAACATCACAAAAGGTGTGTACTGGTATATTTGTCCAATAGAAAAATTACATTATGACACGTTACACTATACAGAAGGTCTGTATAAACTAGTTGCTCCCAAGTTCTTTAAGGGATTCAGGATAAATCCATGCACATCTACAAATTTGAGGGCATACATCACTTGCCATTTTTCTTTTGCTGAATGTCTATTTGCAATTTAATAAATATTTTTTAATGCAATGCACACTGAATTTGTAATTTCTCCAACTTTTATAGTACTTCAATTGTAAAAATTGTGATCCTGACATTGCATTTATTATTATTAACACTCCATGTTCAAACATTTACTAGATGATATTTCTAATACACTGCTGCCATCCCTTAGTTTTAACTCTAAAAGTATGTGGAACTTGAACACACACACAGGCATGCTGAAAGGAATCCCCAGGCATGGGACACAACTCAACATTTATGGCCGCCCGGTAAAAGAAATGACTGTGCAAAAACAAAATTTGGGACCTCCTCAGGACTGGGCCTGGGACAACAATCCCAGTTGTCCCAACCTATCAGCGTCCCTGCACACACACATACATGTGGATTCCTTTAAATGTTAAGGGGAAGATTTAAAAAGAGAAACTTTATCTGTGAATTCTCACATAATCACATTTTAATTAATAACTTGCTACTCAGTCAGAATCTTATTTACCTGGAGTCCCAGTCTCTGTCACAATAATCATATTTGTGATGTTTTAGGCCTATTGGCAGACATCTAGTTAAAATGTAGGCAATGGCACGTAAGAGCCTTTTTTACATGTCCGTGGAAGTTTCTCAGCTTGCACTGTTATTAACATTTGTGTTGTCCAGGTCGCTTTGCATAAAAAATGGTTGTCATTCGCAAGGCTACTTTTACTTTTATACTTTAAGTAAATTGCCAAGCCTGTACTTTTTTACTTTTATTTGAGTAATGAAGTTAAATCAGTACTTCTACTTTTACCAGAGTATTTTTTAACACAAGTATTTGTACTTCTACTTGAGTACGGGAAGTGAGTACTTTTCCCATCTCTGGGTAGCTTACGGCTATTTGTAACATGGAGCACAATGTTGAGCATGCCACTAGACTAAATGTATGGATAACCAGTTGGTAATCAAACAAGCAAACAGGTCTCTTGGGTTTCACATTGCATGGTTGGTGAACAGATTGAAACTGAACATTCTAGTCAGTGCATCCTCAATAAAGTGTTACTGCAGTCGTGGTCAAAAGTTTTTTGAGAATGTCGCAAATACTTATTTTCACAAAGTCTGCTGCCTTAGTGTTGATGATGGCAATTTGCATATACTCCAGAATCTCATGAGTGATCAGATGAATTGCAATGTCCCTATGCTTTGAAATGAACTTAATTCCACTGCCTTTCAACCTTGCCACAAAAGGACCAGCTATCATCATGTCAGTGATTGTCTCGTTAACACAGGTGAGAGTGTTGACCAGGACAAGGGTGGAGATCACTCTGTCATGCTGATTGAATTAGAATAATGGACTGGAAGCTTTAAAGAGCAACTTGCAGATTGGACACCTTAATATAGAATAGTGTACAGTAATGAAAAACAACTAGATTGAAAAAATAGATAACTGCTAAAAATCATATTTAGAGATAAAATTGTAATTAACAATAACATCTGCATCTATAAATCAAAGATCGGAAGTGATATAACGCGAGATATACATAACGTCTGTTTAAATTCATACTAAAATTACGGATGAAAACGAAAGTGAAACTAAGCTGCTACAATTATGGCTACTGTAAAACACTCTATTTCGCGCTGTCTCTCACCACTGCTCTAACTAAATCGACAAACGATCTTGCGGGATCGTGGTAGAAGTATATTTAAATAACACTTACCTGATAGCTGCTACCGCGAGATCCCGTGAGATCCCGCAGAATCCCGCAAGATCATGCACAGAGGACAACATGGATAGCCGATTTTTTTGTATATTGTTTTTTTACATCAATGTGGGTGGCTATATTGCTAAGTAGCTACTAGCAGAATTGCTTTGTTTACAAGACACAGCTCAAATTATTACTCATACCATTTTCAAGTTTGTATCTAATGTATTCAGTAGAATCCCAAGATCTTAAGCTTTAAGGATATGTGTATACAATCTAAAAAATTTAGTTGTAAACCGTGTTTATAATTGACTGTGTATTTTCTATGAGGTGAAATAACGAACAGCTTTCTTTACAAGACACATAGCTCACATTATCACTCATAACATTTTTTTTGTATCTAATGTACATCCAAGACATTAGCTATAATCCTAAAATCTCAAGTTTCAAGAACATATGAGATTTATATATTACTTAAAAATTGCAGTTATGAGCAGTGATTTTAATCCACCTCCAATTTTATTTGAGGCACATTTGTACAAGGCACGTAGCTCACATTAAAAGGTTTAATGTTTATTTTTGTTACAGCTATTGTAAAACAGACATTACCTTGATTTCTGAGATGTTAAGCTTTGTAAAGATATGGGACATGTATATATTACCTAAAAATTGTACCTGTAAACTGTTATTCTAGTCAAGGAAACTGATCCTTTACAGCAGGGGTCTCCAACACTGTTCATGGAGAGCTACCATCCAGACTGTTTTCACTTTAACCTCAATTTAGCACACCCAATTCTACTAATTAGCTGCATGATGAGCTGAATGAAGCAACATTATTTGCAGTTGAAGTGAAAACCTATAGGATGGTAGCTCTCCAGGACCAGGGTTGGTGACCCCTGCTTTACAGGTTAAAGTGTATTTGACGAAAGGGCTGACTTTTAGTTATATTTTAAAGTAAGGACAGCCCATGTGAATTTCTGAGTTAAAATTGTTAGGGACACCGTAGCCACTCTGAAGCAACTTTGATGTTATGATTTTTTTGCATTGTGGGAATTGATACATTTTGATGAACATAGAATTGGGAACTTAAAAGGAAAAATTATTGCTTATAATGAAATACAGTGGGGAGAACAAGTGTTTGATACACTGCCAATTTTGCAGGTTTTCCTACTTACAAAGCATGTAGAGGTCTCAAAAAGCAGAAATCAATATTTGGTACAGAAACCTTTGTTTGCAATTATAGAGATCATACGTTTCCTGTTGTTATTGACCAGGTTTGCACACACTGCAGCAGGGATTTTGGCCCACTCCTCCATACAGACCTTCTCCAGATCCTCCAGGTTTTGGGGCTATCGCTGGGCAATACGAACTTTCAGCTCCCTTCAAAGATGTTCTATTGGGTTCAGGTCTGGAGACTCCAAGACCTTGAGATCCTTCTTACGGAGCCACTCCTTAGTTGCCCTGGCTGTGTGTCTCGGGTCGCTGTCATGCTGGACACCCAGCCAAGACCCATCTTCAATGCTCTTACTGAGGGAAGGAGGTTGTTGGCCAAGAACCCATGGTACATGGCCCCATCCATCCTCCTGTCAATACGGTGCAGATGTCCTGTCCCCTTTGCAGAAAAACATCCCCAATGAAAGATGTTTCCGCCAAAAATGCTTCACAGTTGGGATGATGTTCTTGGGTTTGTACTCATCCTTCTTCTTTTTCCAAACACGGCGAGTGGAGTTTAGACCATAAAGCTCTACTTTTGTCTCATCAGACCACATGACCTTCTCCAATTCCTCCTCTGGTTCATTCAGATGGTCATTGGCAAACTTCAGACAGGCCTGGACATGCGCTGGCTTGAGCAGGGGGACCTTGCGTGCGCTGCAGGATTTAAATCCATGACAGTGTAGTGTGTTACTAATGGTTTTCATTGAGACTGTGGTCCCAGCTCTCTTCAGGTCATTGACCAGGTCCTGCCGTGTAGTTCTGGGCTGATCCCTCACCTTCCTCATGATCATTGATGCCACACGAGGTGAGATCTTGCATGGAGCCCCAGACTGAGGGAGATTGACCATCATCTTAAACTTCTTCCATTTTCTAACAATTGCGCCAACAGTTGTTGCCTCTCACCAAGCTGCTTGCCTATTGTCCTGTAGCCCATCCCAGCCTTGTGCAGGTCTACCATTTCATCCCTGATGTCCTTACACAGCTCTCTGGATTTGGCCATTATGGAGAGGTTGGAGTCTGTTTGATTGAGCGTGTGGACAGGTGTCATTTATCCAGATAACTAGTTCAAACAGGTGCAGTTAATACAGGTAATGAGTGGAGAACAGGAGGGCTTCTTAAAGAAAAACTAACAGTCTTTGAGAGCTGGAATTCTTACTGGTTGGTAGGTGATCTAATACTTATGTCATGCAATTAAATGCAAAAGGATTATTTAAAAATCATACAATGTGATATTCTGGATTTTTGTTTTAGATTCCGTCTCTCACAGTTGAAGTGTACCTATGATGAGAATTACAGACCTCTACATGCTTTGTAAGTAGGAAAACCTGCAAAATTGGCAGTGTATCAAACAGTTGTTCTCCCCACTGTATATGTTGTATTTGAATTGTGTGTAATGTGTGTATCGTCGTGAAGTTTCCTCTCTTGTCTGTTATGTGTGTGTTTTGGTATGTCAATTTGTTTTTATGTTTTCTGACAGAGAGGTGCTCAAGTGGGATGGTGATCTTTCGAGGACTGCTCTGGTGAAAACTGACCGTTCAGTCTGCGACAGGGCCCATGCAAGATTGGCAATTTGCCGTCGGAGGAAGGTAATAGTTATTGGGATGATTGGGTGACTTTGGGCGAGATAAAAATATTTCTTTAAGGATAAGACTTTATCGGCTGCTTAGGCACAATTTATTTTCCTCCCCTTCAGTGTCGGATTGCTTAGTGACAATCATGAGATTAGTTCAGAACAGGTTTTGCCCTGGTTCTGCCAATAAAAAGATTTGGTCAGAGGGGGGTGTGTTTAGTTTATTGCTCTTTAGTGCCTGGTGGCTAGGATAGTTTCGGCCAATATCTGGTTCTTTTAATTTAGGTATCTCATGGTTAGGTATTTGAGATAGTGGGAGACACTGGGAGCATGAGTGGTTGGGATTTTATCATTGCTGTTTTTTATGTCAGTTGACAAATTTTATTTTGCCCTTTATAGCCCCCTGTGTTCATACAGAGGGTTGGGAGCTAATTTAGTGAGTAAAAATTGTGTTTTGGGAGTGATGTCATCTGTTGTTTTTGTTGGCTCTGCTTGGACCATGTGGTTGTATGTAGGTTAGGACACTACATTTTTCTTACACTTGTTTTGTGTTAATGCTTCAGCTGATATTGGGGAATGTTTTGATAGGTTATATGACATTGTAGTTGTATTTACACAATTGCATGTAAAAAGGGGGAGGTATATATCACATTAAGAAGATTGATAAATCATTGAATCATACATTTTTGCATCATCAGATTAGGAACACACATGCTTTGTTTTAATTTCCTTCAATATTGGACTTTTCCTTGTTCTAACCTTTTAGTTTAAAGATTTACACTTTTTGAAGTTGGGGTTTATTTGGATTTTGGCATCTTATTTTTATTTCTTGGACATGTGTTTTATTCTAGCGCAGGGAGAGAGGTTAAGAAGGTGAAGAAGGTGTCAGGGTGCCCAAGAAAGTCCAGCAAGAGCCAGGACCGTCTCCTAAAGTTGATTCAGCTGTGGGATCACACAGTGAATTATTCGGACTGATATACATCAACCTCAAGGGAACCCATTCAATCAACATGTCATTTGCAATGCTAATAGTAAAATCACCCATGTTTTCGCAAATTACCCTGGCTCAAGCCACAACTCATTTATGGCAAACTCTTGATGCCATATTTGATGGGAATCCCCCCTTGGATGGGTGGCTGTGAAGGGGACAACGCTATCTGTTAAAGACATGGCTGAAGATGACACCATTTGATGCCATCAGTGCGTGAAATGCTGTTTATTCGAAAACATACACAAACAGGCAGTGTAGCCTAATTGAACGAACATAAGGCAAGTCCTGGCAAGGAGTTTGGAAAGGACAGGAGGCACATAAATGCCTTAGAGCTTATTTGACTGAAGAGTGAGGCAAGCAAAGTAATCTCGCTGTAATGTTAGATTACATTGCAAAAATATTACCATGCATTCACAACCTCGTGATTCAGTGAGAGTGAGCCCAAAATGTCGGAAAGTATGTCTTGTGACATTTCCTCATTTACATTTTGTAAAAAATAAAAATCAATAAGCCGCCGTTATAATAGCAATCCGCCATGGAACAAGCACGCATGCTCTTAAAGGGAATGTGAGATGACTCTCTGATTGGTTTATTGCATGTTATGCCCAAACCACACCTATGACTAATGAAGCTACTTCAGACCTACCCATTTTAGATGTGCATCCGGCGCAAGAGTCATTTATCCCGCCGGTAAAATAGCAACAGCGCCCGGGACCCTCCCACAATGTCACTTGCATTTCGTGTTTGCTACTTGCTTTTCAGATCGTTAAAATAGGGGCCTATAGCTGCTACTGGAACTAGCTCACTTGTTTTCTTTGAAAATACAACTGCTGCTTATGGTAGCAGCAGGGTGAATTCTGAAGTGTACAGAAGTATTACCGTAATTCCTCAAATAAAGACCGGGGCCTTTATTTACCTCTACTGCAGAAGGCAACCGGCTTTTATTTGCAGGCTTTTGTTAGAGGCAGGCCTTTATTTCAGATTCCCTCTGTTTGATAAGTATAATTGGCTGTATTTTTGTGTAAATCCTTGTTCCAGTTTGCCTTTTATTGCTGCATTACATTGTTATCGCAATCTCAACACTTCTTGTAACCGTTCCAAATCCAATACGTAGTTGAAAAAAGTTGTTGAAGATTCAATCGCTTGCACTGAATGGGAGCCATGTTATTTCCAATGTAGTTACTGCCATCTACCTGTACTTCAATACAAACAACACCAAGCTGATTAAAACGTACAGCCGCATTGACTGAAATACCAGTAGGACCACACGTAATATTCCCCCGGCCTTTATTTAAGAGCAGCCTTTATTTGTCTGTGTTGACCACGCCCCCGGCCACTATCAGAGGCCCGGGGTTTAATTGACTACCGGTTTTTATTTGAGGAATTACGGTATGTCTGCTCAGATTCAACAAAATGTCACTTATTGGACAAATTGAAACAAGTTCTTTAATGACGAAGTCTATCACCTATTCTGAAGTCTGATGGAAACATTCCCAGAAACGAGAAGAACCTAAAGATGGCATTACAAAGGAAGGTAGCCAGGGTCCAGTGAGATTTATAGATTGCTAATCTCTGCAAATTAGTCTTGCATAATTGGTCAGTTGCTTCACGTATGCTATATACATTAATACATCTGGCCTACATTGAACCGCACAAAAAGTTAATTGTAAACCTAAGCTAAAGCCTTTCCTTTCAAATTTATTGTGTGTATAAGCATTACATTCACCCAATGGGTTAAATCGCTGTATTGCAGGACAGTCTACATCATGATAGTCAGTGGTTCGAGCCTACTATGGGTTCTCGGAATTTCCCCTGACCTCCCACGAGGGTCAGCGCAAATTGGCATAGCGCTGCCCGGGATTTGATTTAGATATGTCCGAATATCTATCCTGCCACGTCGCACTCGACCGACTTTTTGTGTCCAGAACAGGCGTCTGTAAATTCCATTTAAGTATATTCTGTGAAATTAATCATCCCGTGATTGATCTGACTAAGCTTCCGTGTTGGATTCGCAGTGCCAAAATAATTGGTGGCTGGATGACGTGGTTGGATGAACTATGTGCTTGCCCCTCGCCATACCACAGATCTGTCCAGGGATTTGTGGAGCTGCACACAAGGCAGGGTTAGTGGAGATTGGGAAGGGAGGAAAAAATATATATATGAAAATCAGCGGTGTAGCACAAGATCCTGGCCCCTATGCATAGGCAGTCCTGATGGGCCCCATGTTCCTCAGCCCCAATATATTCCAGACTTTTAAAGGGCCCTCTCTCCCCTTTGGGCCCTGGTAATCAGTATTGGTTTTACCCCCAGTCCGACGCCCCTGATGAAAATGTCAAACTGTTTTGAAAGAATATGAAATCTGCCAGAAATATTTTCACATGATTTCTCATGAATAATCATGTCATTTTCTATAGGAAATGTAATTGTTTTTGTATCAATCCCTAAAAATACCTTAAGCATTCCAGCTGTGATCAAAGCACATAGGAGCAAACCTCCCACACCACCACCAAGGATCTCCTTTGTGAAGTTCAACTCTGGGTACACCTCCACTTCAGTGTCAATCTGCAGATAAAAAACAGGCAACTTCAAATAAAGCTACATTTCTTTCTAGATATTGCTGGAAGGCATATGAAAAAGATGACTAAAAAGATACCGTAGTATGGATAGGTGGGATGTTTTTCGAGTCAGAAGAAAAGTAGATGTATTCGTTTCTGTCGTAATCTAGAGCAGCAGTGCTGACCAAGCTGAATTGAGCATGCTCCAAACCAATCTGATAGCAAACAGAAAGAAATAGAATAGGAAGAGAGGGAGTAGAAGCAGGGATTGTGGTATAATACAGGTTATATCTGTGTACTGTAAATTTGGAAATAGAGAAATATTTAATTTATTACCTGTTCTACCCATGCAGTGCTGACATTACCAGCAATATTGTAAGCAATGCTCTGCTCTTTTTTCATAAAGACATTGCATACAAACACCCCACACATTGCAACAATGCAGTCCTGTAAAAAAGAAAGAACTATTGATTTCATAATAAATACATTAGAATTAAAATGCAATGGTCCATTCAAAATGTTATAATACTGACAACCTAATTTTAATAATTTTGCATTATACATTACCTTCATGTAAACTAAATGTTCATAAATTTGTAAACTAATGCATTGCCCTATAAGCATTGATTACTGTGAAGGAATGTAACCCTAAACATTTTGGAAATGTAAAAATTTAACATTTGTTAAATGTTAATAACTAATGAACATGCATATTATGATAAACAAATTTTGAAAATATTATTTTTTTAAATCACCACAGCAGTGTTTTTCTTCAGTTTGTCGACAAAATCTGTAGCCAATGGCTTCTCATCCTTTTCTCTATGACAACCTGTAATCTAAAATTAAAAGAGTTCATGTTGATCCAGTTGTTGTAAAGTAAAAGATTTCACAAAATTTTACAAATTATGAATTAAAGATGCATTCCGGACCTTAGAGAATAACAGAAAAAATATTTTAAAATTTACAGTTATGTATTGGATGTTTCATATGCTTTTTATTTGTGTAATTTGTAAGTAAAATCGATATCATACTTCAGTTAGCCATGAAATTCCACATGTCATGTTAGCAGTTTTTATGACACTGACCCCATAGCTAGCACATACATGAAATACTGCCCAATTTTGGGGAACCATTTTGGCTCAGCAGTGCCACATTTACAACCAATTGCCAAAAATCAATGAATGTCATCTTTACTAATGTACATTACAGGGGAATTATAGGGGAAATTATGACTCATCACATGTTTTGTATTCTTACCAGTAAATCATTTCGATCAGCCCATATATATGTTTCACCGAGTTTCATTGGGACCTTGATTATCACAGTAAGATTGAAGTCTCTTATGTAGTTCACAACCTTAGACAAAGTAAGATTTTAATCTCATTAGATACAATACATTGCAAACTAACTGGCCCACATTTTTACTTTTACATTTTAGTAAGTTGGATGACAGATGCACAAATTTACTTAAAAAAATACTTCAAAATTATGTTTCTTTATATAACAGTGGGAAGAAGAGTGAAAATAATCTAGCTGTAACAATACATAGTGTTGTAGGGAATGAATGGAGATGAAAGGGTACTAAAAAAAAACTGTGTTTAATATAAATTAACATTGTTCAAAATAAATTTGCCTTGATGGGCAAAATGTAGTTCTGTATCTCTTGATCACTAAACAGCAACACACCAAACACACAGACCTTACATAAAGTGGAGTAATCTAGCAGAAGCTCCACAAATGTGGGGCGGGGGTATTTGCTTGGGGGGGCGATGTAAAAGTTAAAAGGCAAAAATGAAGTCAAATGATGTCCTGAAACGCATGCTGATTTCCCAATGAGTACATAGATTTGGGAGGAACGGTGTTAGTCCTATATGGAAGGCAGTAAATTAAATCTACTTTCCACATGTTTTACAGACAGCTGGAAGAGCCACGTGAACTGCATCTGAAATAATAACACTTAACAATAAATAATAACATTACAAACAAATAGTACTCATTCTTTCAGGGGTATTAAGCTCTTAAGCCTCGCCATTGATTTGTAAAATTCAGCCTAAAAAAATCATACCTAAAGTTAAACTCTTGTTACACTGGACCTGAGGCAAGGAAAAACATATGGTTGATATTTTTTTAAAGAAAAGTCGTAAATGTAAAATTAATTTCAAATAAATATACACAGTGAAAATGGCACAAGATGAAATAAAGAAAATGCATAATTATTTTCTGTTTTTATTTTTCTACATCCTCTTTGAAAGAACCCTACAAAGCCATATATAAAGATAGGATGCTGGATCCAATTCAAATCATGTTGGTAAGGGGCTGGCCACATAAGTCTAACATTTAAGTGATTGAGTGAACAGCCAATAAGCTGTAGCTTTGTTTGTGAAACTATATTTTTTGAAAAAATGCATCGTGATGACGTTTACATCCGGGTCCTGAGACAAACAACACATTACTTTCGTAAATTATCTCTGTCAATCTTCAGTTACATTTGTTAATCTTGCACATTTTTAAGATCGCTGTTTCATAAGGATGACGTATATACCGAAATTGCTAAGCTTTTGGACACTATTCACATCCATATTTTGTTCAGAAGTGCAGGCCAAATACACTTTACAATTTATTTATGAATACATTCTGTAACTATCGGTAAGAAAATTTTATTTTCACATTCAAGATGGGTTTTACCTGAGAAAACTATGCTTTATGTCATTACTGGGACCCTTTGATGACCAAAAAGAAGGATTTTATGACCGTAAATAAAATATTTTGTACTAAAAGTTTAACATAAGTGAAGTGTGCTAACCTATATTTCCTAAGAAAAATGTAATTGTTTTCAAGACGCGTACCTGACATTAAGTAGTCTAACGTTGTGAATGTTATAGCTACACTAAAACCTAGATATTTGCTAGAATCCCAAGATTCTAAGCTTTACGAACATATAAGACTTTTATATATAACCTGAAAAAAGAATGTGGTAGTTGTGTTTCTAGTCTAGCATTTCGATTTGTTTTTAGAAAAAAAACATTACTGTTTGCGATATGTGTAGTTGAAACTGGCAGTCATAACGTTGTAAATTTTACAGCTACACTAAAACCGAGATTTCTACTAGAACCCCAACATTCTAAGCTTTAAGGAGATATAAGATTTGTTTATGTAACCAAAAAAATTAGGGTGCTAGCCACGTTTTCCTCTTGCCATTCGATTTAATTTGAGGTACAAAAACCTTTGCTAGAACCCCAACATTCTATGCTTTAAGGACATATGAGACATGTATTTATAACTTAAATATTCAATTTGTGAGCTTTGATTTTATTCCTTTATGTATTTTCTATGAAGTTAAAACAAAAAAACGAATTTTTCAAGACGCGTAGCTGACATTAAGTAGTTGTAACGTTGTGAATTTTATAGCTACACTAAAACCGAGAAAATTATTATTTTGTTATGGCAACTGTAAAATTGTGACATTGGCTACATTTCTGAGTGTCTAAGCTTTCTGTAGATATATAACATGTATATATGACCTAGAAATAGGACTTGTGAACTGTGATTGTAGTCCGGTTTTTGGGGGTGGTGGGGGGCAACATCTCCCTACTGGTCCCTATGTGGTTAATCAGAAAAATTGGCTCCTGTCCGTCCTCATGTCTTCCCTTCTCTACATGTTCTGAATCATACATCCTATTGGCTTAATTTTAGTTCAAATGATCCATCTAGATTTATGTTGTGTCAAATGTCGAGCCATACAATCATTTTTCGGCATTGAACAAGTAGTTAGTGCACTTGATCGTTGTAATTCCTTAGGATTTCCCATGCTTGTTTGTTTGTGAATATTATTGACCGGGCATATTAACACAATAAAAAAAAGGATAGGAACACGATAAGGTTCCATAACTCCCAGGACAAGGAGAGGGCCTTAAGTAGGAATAACCCTGAACAACTATTATCTACTATCGTGGGAATAAGGAATTTATCTTTCCTTACTTTAGTGCTGGGATTTCCACAAAGAGAGAGAAGGTAATTTATGTTAAACGCAGCCTTCACAGAAAAATATTGATGTTTTCACCTCGCTTCCTTTTCTTCCAGAATTATATTATGCTCTGTTGGACAGTTTCCTAATATAGATTTTTTTTTGGTTTTTGTTTTTGAAATGTGGACAGTCCCATTTTTTTTTCTTTCTTTTTTTATGGGAAGGATCAGCTTAAGTATTCGACATAGGTATTTTCTTCGTTATAAAATGTGCATCATTTCCAATCCCAAATTTTTTTATATTATTGCTGTCTATTTTTTACCCCATCCTAACCTTTACCTGACCAGTATTTGGGACCAATTACATTTCGAATTTTAACATTTAGCTCTCGCTTATGCATTTTACACTCAATCATAATTTCTTTAATTGATCAACTCTTTATTTAATTTAAATATTGTCCATCTATCTCTTAACCACAGCCATGTTGGGTTTCCATTTGCCATGTGTATTTCTACAATACTGTGATGCTTCACATACTTATGAAATCTTTCTATTATCAATGACTCCACCGATTTGGAATTAAAGATAAATATTTTTGCTAAAATAATGATCATATTGTTAATTGTCTGATTATTACATTTTAAGTCTCCAAGTATTGCTATTTGTAATGTTAATTCAAGATAAATATTGCATTTATTCATCCATTCTTGTACCTGTGACCAAAAGCATGCTACATATGGACAGTACCAAAAAAGATGATCTATAGATTCGGCCTCCTCAGAGCAAAATCTGCAGAGTTGGGAAGCTGAATTCCCCACTTGTATAGATTTCTATTTGTTGACAGTTTTTTATATAATAATTTAAATTGAAATATTCTGATTTTTGAGTCTGGTGTTGTTTTGCGTATCAATCCAAAAGCGTTATGCCATGGGATTGGAACATCAAAAATTTCTTCCCAGCTATTTTGTAATTTATATGGAACAGCAACCATTTTTTTTGTTCTCAAATGGAATTGGTATATTTCTTTGTTTATCCGTGTTTTCTTCATCCATGTGAGATCTTTGATACATGGTTGACAGACAAGATCCGATTTTTTCCCCTCTTGTACTTTCTTCTTCCAAGTATATGG
>JACXGM010002867.1:0-38955 GCA_016801145.1 Umbra pygmaea | reverse complement strand
ACATATACAGTTACCTCTAAAATGATTGACCTAGAGTTGTATGAAGTGAACTGTGGAATTAACCAAAATTACAGACCTACAATGGTGGTCAAAAGTTTTGAGAATGAACAAGTACAAATTTTTACAAAGTCTGCTGCCATGGCAGTTTGCACATCCTCCAGAATTTTATGAATAGTGGTCAGATGAATTGCAATGAATTGCAAAGTCCCTCTTTGCCATGAAAATTAACATTATCTCCCCCCAAAAAACATTTCCACTGCCACAAAAGGACAAGCTGCCATCATGTCAGTGATTGTCTCGTTAATCATGTCAGTGATTATCTCGTTAACACAGGTGAGAGTGTTGACGAGGACAAGGCTGGAGTTCACTTTGTCATGCTAATTGAGTTAAAATGACAGACTGGAAGCTTTAAAAGGAGGGTGGAACTTGAAATCATTGTTCTTCCTCTGTCAACCATGGTTACCTGCATGGAAACACAGGCCGTCATCATTGCTATGCACAAAAAGAACTTCACAGGCAAGGATATTGCTGCTAGTAAGATTGCACCATAATCAACCATTTATGGGATCATCAAGAACTTAAAGGAGAGAGATTCAATTGTTTGTGAAGAAGGCATCAGGGTGCCCAAGAAAGTCCATCAAGCCACGTCCATATCCTAAAGATGATTCAGCTGCGGGATCAGGGCAGCACCAGTGCAGAGTTGGCTCAGGAAAGGCAGCAGGCAGATATAACTGCATTTGCACACACAGTGAGGTTAACACTTTTAGAGAAAGGCCTGGTGTCAAGAAGGGCAGCAAAGAAGCCACTTCTCTCCAGGAAAAACTTCAGGGACAGACTGATATTCTGCAAAAGGTACAGGGAGTGGACTGCTGAGGACTGGGGAAAGACTTTTTCTCTGATGAATCCTGTGTTTGGGCCATCCGGAAAACACAGGAGACAAGGTGAGTGCTGCCATCAGTCCTGTGTCATGCCAACAGTAAGGTATTCTGAGACCATTCATGTGTGGGGTTGCTTCTCAGCCAAGGGAGTGGGCTCACTCACCATACTGCATAAGAACACAGCCATGAATAAAAATTGGTACCAACATATCCTCTGAGAGCAACTTCTCCCAATCATCCAAGAAAACTGTTGATGATCAATGCCTTTTCCACCATGATAGAGCACCTTGCCATAAGGCAAAATTGATAACTGAGTGGCTCGGGGTAGAAAACATCAACATTTTGGGTCGATGGCCAGGAAACTTCCCAGACCTTAATCCCAGTGAGAACTTGTGGTGGATGGACATTCAAAAACACACACATTCTGACAAACTCCAAGCATTGATCATGCAAGAATGTGTTGCCATCAGTCAAGGTGTGGCCCAGAAGTTAATTGACAGCATGCCAGGGCGGATTGCAGAGGTCTTGAAAAAGAAAGATCAACAATGAAAATATTGACTCTTTGCATAAACTTAATGTAATTGTCATTAAAAGCCTTTGACGCTTATGGAATGCTTGTAATTATACTTCAGTATACCATAGTAACTACTGACAAAAAGATCTAAGAACACTGAAGCAGAAAACTTTGTGGAGACGAATACTTGTTACACTCTCAGAACCTTTGACCATTACTGTACAGTGCTGCATGAAAGTTTGTGAACCCTACAGGGACATGATTTTTGTATAAAATATTAAATATACTCCAATTAATAATTAAGACTTCCCAACTAATATGACAGAAACACATGATACTTTTTAAATCTATTGAAATAAATTCATTCATTCATTCAGCCAAAACTCAGATTTCATGTGTGCTGAAATATGTGAACCCCTTAATGGAACAGCTTGTGTAACCTCCATTAGCAGCGATAACTGGGAGTAAACATCTCCTAAAGCCACTAATCAGTCTCTGACATCTGTTTTGAAGGATTTCTGCTCATACCGCTTGGCCTATTGTCAATTGATTGCGGTTTGATGGGTGTCTGGCATGTAATGCCGACTTTAGGTTCCGCCACAGCATCTCTATTGCATTAGGTTCAGGAATTTGACTTGGCAAATCCAAAACAAAAACATTATTTCTTCTGGGCCATTCTTTGGGAGATTTGCTTGAATCGTAAACGTCAGTTTCGTTCGAAGACTCAATTTTGGCCCAGCTTTAGTTCCTTGACTGATTCTGTTCAAGAATCTCCTGGTATACTGTACCTCAGAATTGGGTTTTGTGTGTAGTCATCTAGCTCCAGAGGAGGAAAAGCAGACCAAGATCCTCACATTCCCACCTGTTGGGATAAGGTTGATTTGGGGGTAGGCAGTATTGTGAATGATTTTTCAAGGCCGTTAACGATTACCGATTATTAAGCCAATCATAATTAATCGGCTGATTTATTCATATTTACTTATGCTGTAAATCATATTTTAATGATGGGCATCATAAGATTTGCAGTTCATATAACTTTTACTATTAGAAGTTTTCTAAAAAAAACCATTGTATTGGTATTGCCACAAAAACATTTAGTCTAAAATGCATTTTAATAGTTGACCGACCAACCCAATCAGTTTTGATGCCTCACAACGGGAGTAAAGGCACAGTATCTGCGGTAATTAACAGAAGCACTTTACAGGTCAGGTTTCACCAACTGGCTTAAATTATTTTGTTACTGTAGATGCACCGATGTATTTTGATATTACAGAGTTTAGGTTTCTACTGATATGTAAACTGATAGAGGGTTGTAATGGACATATTTATCAAATAATTATGGTATTCCCAGTTTTTTTTATTCCCAGAAGTATTGTCTCTCTCAGAGGTCTCCCGTATTTTTATACTCACAGCTCACTAACACCTGTGTATTATAGACAATATCCTGGTCATTCATTTTGTAGCTCAAACAAAACATAGATGTGGATATTGCATTTTTGTGTCCATCATAAAATGGGGGAGACTTCTGGGACATCCCTGGGAGAAGGAATGAAACTTTCTTCTCTCTTTCCGCCACTGTCGCACAGTTGACTAAAATAATTCCTAATTTTTTTGCTGTTAAACTCAACGTCAGAAATACTTTGAAAACTTTGTTTGAGAATAGCGACTTATATTTCCTGCTAACACGAATGTGGAGGTTAAGAAACATGTATTTTATGTATTGTTTTGAATCATATGCTTTGACAAGTTAGATGTGCACAACGATTGTGGGTTGGCAAATATCAATTAAACCAGCACTCCTTTTGTGCCACTACCATATGTTGACGTTCTGTAGGCTAGATGATACATTATAAATCCCCCTTTTTTTGTTACAGTATATGTAACGCATATACTGTAGCTATAAACTAGTTAATCCTTGTGAAGAAGTTTTGATATAAAATGAATCACATTTCCCTGATTGTCTCCCTATCTGGAAGAGAGCAGATCGGATCAGATAAAAGTTTAGGTTTATAAAAAAAACAGTTCTCTTGTAAACAAAAGCAGTAAACATCTATACCATTCTAGCCTACTACCAACCATGTGGAGCTTTGAATAATATTTCCTCTAAAAGATCAGTTTCATTCTAGCTAAAAACTTTAGGGCCCTGTCTTCTAGGCATTTCAAAGACAAATTTCATAGACAGTGCGCGCAGGGCAGTGTGGGATACCTGATGATGGGAAGCTGCGGTGAGAAGCGCCGAAAGATAAGATCAATCCTATTTTATGCAAATGTGACATGAATTTCACTAGTAAGGGTTGGGCAACAGCCAATAAGAAATGTTGTGTCTGTTCCTCCTGTCTGCGTCATCCATTTGAAAAGTTACCATAAAATTGTTATCTATGTCCAACATTGATGGAAAATTAATAAGTTGTCTGGATTTCTAGACGTACAATGTGTTTAATCCCAGTTAAAATACAGTGACACACACGTAAAGAAAGCGTCATGTGTAAAATTGTCAGAGGCTGTTGGTGTGGGTTAGACAGCTGCTAGACATCAAACATTAGCTTTCTAATTAAGTTGCTAGCTTGTGAACATGGCTGAAGCGCTGTAATTGTCGTCTGCCGTGAAGCAGCAGTTTAAACAAGCACCTTCCTGTATTCATGTTTGCAATGGAGATCTTTATGTAAATTCATTGAAATGCAATTATTTGCTTCATAAATGTAGACTATATAGGGAAGTCATATTATTTTGGGATAAAATTACTACTCAGTAGGGCGACATTTAATTTAGTTTACCATCGTCATTTAAACACTACAGCAGCTACATGAGAAACTTCTTTTTCCACCTAGATTCCACCTACTATTCATTTGTTCGTTTTTCGTGCATATAATTATTAACAAAAGTGGATTGACATCATACGATATTGCTAGATATGAGAGCTAGTCAGAAAGCTAGTCATTTTACACAGTTTTTGGAACAAATTGCTATATCTATCTGTTTGTAACACTAGAGGATGTTCTTCCTCCAATAAAAGTATCGGCCATAATTGGCGAGCAAAAAGGCAGATTAATAATTATTTGGAAAACACATAATCGGCCATACTAAATTAGCCATGCCGATCAATTTGCCGTCCTCGGACGGTTACGACGAAAACGAGCTCTTACAGTTATTGCTACTGAAAAACTTTCTCTCGCTCTGTCTCTCACCACTCTAACTACATTGACAACCACAATGAGAGAGCAGAGCGCAAGCTCGTATTTACCTCTACCTACATCATATGAAGCATTGCTAGCGGGAGAGAGCCTGGCGTATAATGGGCACACTATTAAAATCCTGCTTTAGGTTTTGTGTAACATAGCAATTTCTACATGCAGTATGTGTTTTTAAAACACCTCTTCTGACAAGACTAACTATTAATTTAGTTATAAGTTCAACCTGCACATTGCTCTTTAAGATGAACAGTTTGTAACTTATTTGACAGCAGCCTTCTTCCCAACAACCCTTGAATGCCCTTCTTATTAAAGCATGCGCAGTAAAATGAGATGCAGAAAGGGAGATTTAAAACACTTTCTATGAAGTACATTTTATAATACTTTATAATAATATGTATAACGCATTATAACACAAACTGTAAGTATTTATAATGATGTATAAGTTGTTATAAATACACATATAAAGCTCTATGTTGCTTTATAGATCATTATCTATAATGACTTACACTCACCGAAAGGATTATTAGGAACACCATACTAATACTGTGTTTGACCCCCTTTCGCCTTCAGAACTGCCTTAATTCTACGTGGCATTGATTCAACAAGGTGCTGAAAGCATTCTTTAGAAATGTTGGCCCATATAGATAGGATAGCATTTTGCATTTGATGGAGATTTGTGGGATGCACATCCAGGGCACAAAGCTCCCGTTCCTCCACATCCCAAAGATGCTCTATTCGGTTGAGATCTGGTGACTGTGGGGGCCATTTTAATACAGTGAACTCATTGTCATGTTCAAGAAACCAATTTGAAATGATTCGAGCTGTGTGACATGTTGCATTATTCTGCTGGAAGTAGCCGTCAGAGGATGGGTACATGGTGGCCATAAAGGGATGGACATGGTCAGAAACAATGCTCAGGTAGGCCGTGGCATTTAAACAATGCCCAATTGTCACAAAGGGGCCTAAAGTGTGCCAAGAAAACATCCCCCAAACCATTACACCAACAGCCTGCACAATGGTAACAAGGCATGATGGATCCATGTTCTCATTCTGTTTACGCCAAATTCTGACTCTAACATCTGAATGTCTCAACAGAAATCGAGACTCATCAGACCAGGCAACATTTTTCCAGTCTGCAATTGTCCAATTTTGGTGTGCTCTTGCAAATTGTAGCCTCTTTTTCCTATTTGTAGTGGAGATGAGTGGTACCCGGTGGGGTCTTCTGCTGTTGTAGCCCATCTGCCTCAAGGTTGTGTGTGTTGTGGATTCATGAATGCTTTGCTGCATACCTCGGTTGTAACGAGTGGTTATTTCAGTCAAAGTTGCCCTTCTATCAGCTTGAAGCAGTCGAGCCCATTCTACTCTGACCTCTAGCATCAACAAGGCATTTTCGCCCACAGGACCTCCGCATACTGGACGTTTTTCCTTTTTCACACCATTCTTTGTAAACCCTAGAAATGTTTGTGCGTGAAAATCCCAGTAACTGAGCAGATTGTAAAATACTCAAACTGGCCCGTCTGGCACCAACAACCATGCCACGCTCAAAATTGCTTAAATCACCTTTTTTTCCTATGCTGACATTCAGTTTGGAGTTCTGGAGATTGTCTTGACCAGGACCACACCCCTAAATGCATTGCAGCAACTGCCATGTGATTGATTATGTAGATCATTGCATTAAGGAGAAATTGAACGGGTGATCCTAATAATCCTTAAGGTGAGTGTATAAGGCTCTACTTTTGGGAAATGCATAATATCTTATAACCACAATGATTTGTAAACATAGATGAGATTGTTATAATACATAATATTAAAAAAAGAATGTATTATAACACTACATGATTTTATGTATTATAATGTTTTATTAACATGTACTGTGTGTATGTTTGTTGTTCATAATATACCATAATATAAACATATAATGTATTATAATGCTCTATGAAGCACTATAATGTGTTATTGTTGGCTCTAAGTAAAGTGATAAACTTGATTTTTTGACGTTATTGATGATTATGCTCAGGCTTAAATTGGATATAAAACATCAATGTATAATTGGTATTTGTAGGTGTTCAGTAAAGTTTGATCACTTTCCCCTGTGAAACCAAAACACATCAGAGTAAACACATTTTTAATTCAAAATTGTAAACGTGTTGTACATACACTACATGGTATGTACAACAAAACCAATATATATAGAGCATACTGTAGTACCTTCTTCGCATTCTTCGCTACACAAACAATTGTCCAGTGTTCAATTAACACTGTCAGTGTGGACTCATATAGAAACTGAACCAGTGGTAAACTCATATGTGTTCATAAATCAGTGTGGTTATAAGACATTATGCATTTCTCAAAATTAGAGCCTTATAAGTCAATATAGATAATGATCTATAAAGCAACGTACAGCTTTATATGTGTATTTATAACAACTTAAACATCATTATAAATACTTATAGTTAGTGTTGTTATGCCTTATGGATAGTATTATAAAGCATTATAAAATGTACTTCATAGATAGTGTTACCATTATTGGCCTCAAAGTGGAGATATGAAGTTCAAATATGTTTGAAATGGTTTTATAGCCTTTACCAGACTGATGTGCTCCCAGTAACCTCTTCCTGATGTCTTCTCTGCTTTTTTATTGAAATGGTGTATTTTGCAGTCATCTGTAGGTTTTACACCAAACTGAAGAGGTTTGAGATGGCTCAGTTATTGTAGTCAGACTTGTAGTTGGAAGGATGCCAGTTTGATTCCCCACTGTGGCAAATGTTGTTGTGTTTTTGAGCACAGCATTTTAAGTTGCTCCAGGTGTCCACGTAAGTCACTCTGGATAAGAGCGCGGGCTAAATGATGAAATGTATAAAGTATTTGAAATAATCTATAATTACACAAACAGTTATTGTACAGTAACAGGCAGCACTGTTTGTTTTTCCCAAAACTGAAGGGTTGAAATTATTAGCACCCTTTTTAGCACTATATGGATCCTTTAACAAGACTAGTATCACTGAGCCTTTTCCCATAAATTGTTAAAAGATTGGCGAACACATCTTAAGGAACGTCAATGCACACCATTCCTCCATACAGAACATTCTGATAATGGATATCCTTGAGATTTTAGACTGCCTTCTTCATTTCAAGTCAAAGATTTTCAGTGAGATTGATGTTGACCTTCTGTTACTGGGTAATGCTGTTGACCTTAAAATGAAGCTTCATCGCTACGGTGTGTTTTTAATCTCCCAAAATAATTATGAGTGAAAGGAAGTGTTTCAGACATAATAACCGGCGCAGTACTTTTTAAATTCTGCAT
The DNA here is from genome assembly GCA_016801145.1 of Umbra pygmaea. Taxonomy (NCBI): domain Eukaryota; kingdom Metazoa; phylum Chordata; class Actinopteri; order Esociformes; family Umbridae; genus Umbra; species Umbra pygmaea. The sequence continues at coordinate 31,068 of JACXGM010002867.1, read as the reverse complement.
TGAGGGAGTTCAACCAATTATAGCACTGGTTGATTGAGCCTGCTGCCTGATCTATAAATATATGGAGTCATGTTTTGCAGCCCATATTGTTGCCTTTGTGTTTTACCGATTGCTCGGTCATGCTGGTGGCAGGAAGATATGTTTGGCCTTGTTTAACTGAGACATTGGGTTTGTCTCCACAATTTTCCTATCGGCCATAGAATTGCAGGATACCCAGGTTAACTTATTTTCTCTGGTTATGTAAAGATTAGAAACTGATGAGAGCACTACTTCCTTTTCCTATTGTAGGCTTGGAATATATTTTTACAGATTCTTAGGAAATGCTTGCAAGCTAGTGGTTTGGAGATGTTGATACATGCTGTTACCCATGATTCCTCATCACAAGAAGTGCTGGAAATTTTGGATATTGTGGTTTGCTTTTAACCAGGAAATGTACATGACCCGTTTCCACCCCAGAAATGACAAAACGCTCATAAAATTGCGGGACAACATCCATGTGGTAATAACACATTAATTGACATATTTTGGTAAATAGAGGAGTACTGACATTTACCTTCAAGTCATAAAATGAATCAATCAAATGTATATTATAAAGCCATTTTTACAACAGCAGTTGTCACAAAGTGCTTTGACAGATACCCAGCCTAAAATCCCCAAACACAGGTAATGCACAGTGGCTAGGAAAATCTTTCTAGTAAGTGGAACCTAGGAAGAAACCTAGAGAGGGGCCAGACTCAAGGGGGGGTCAGTCCTCTTCTGGCTGTACTGGGTGGGTAATCTGAAATGTAATGACCTATTGTATTAAGGCCACATCGTTTATCAGTGTTCAATTACCAGTAGTGTCCATAAATGGAAATTAGAATGGGTGAGATGTAGCCACAGTCTTCATGTAGCAGCAACACAGCAAGGTAAGCTCAGGACAGTATTAGTGTAAGCCTCATGATATCAAAGATCCACATTATAGCAAGTATGATCACGTAATCAAGTGAACCAGTCTCAGAAGCCTAGATAAGAATACTGGAGATGGACGTGTGAGACAACAAAACAGACAGACAACTATCAAATATACTCCAGAGCCGCTCATGTGTATTTAAAGATGTTATACAAATCAATATAAACACTTTTTTAATTACAAGTAAAGAAAACTTAACAATATGAATTGTCTTATCAGCAGAATCGATTTTTAAATATTCATACTAAAGAATTATCTTTTTTTGATACTATTTATTATTCATGTACCATGGATTTAAACCAGTTTAAGTTGTGTTGGGATAACTTAAGTTTAGTTAGAGCAATTATGTAGAGTATTTTAAGTCCTATTTGTCTTCAAACAGATTGTTTTAATCATTCCCAATATACTATTTCAATTTAAAATACAATAAAAATTACACAATGAAATATGACATTTCAATTTTAGACACATTCACAAAAGACACAACATGTCATATTTCCAAAGCAATTATTAAGTAACATGAAGTGGGATCTATCACACATTGATGTGTGGTATCAAACCATGAGTCCAGAGAGAATTGGATGCAGTAGTTTTCTGCTTGCAATTAATCTTCTGTTCCAAGGTCCTGGGGTGGCTCGCCATCAATGTTCATTCCATCCAGAGTAAAAATAAAACCTGGCCTGTTTAATTAAACAGGTCGTACATAATACCAGTAATAACTGTTTGAATGAACGAGATCCAAAAAAATATCAGTAATACTAATACAAAATAAACAAAAACTATCCTAAAATATTAGAATCATTGCAATTATTTACACAATAACCACAGATTCTAAATGAATGACAATTCAAATTCAAGTGCTTTACAAATCTTTAGAAATAATGTTGTCTCCAATAATCTTTGGGATGCACATGCTACCCTCAGCACGGTAATGCTGGAAGCACACCAGGTAAGGCAAACTGGTTGCGATACGGCAGAAGTTCATTCATTTCAATAGAAAACAATTCACACTGGAGGGTGTGTCGCAAGAATTGAAATTATCCAAGATGTGTGGTGCTTTGCATACAGCACCAGCACCGGAAGTTGATGTACCACTGAGGATGAGCTAATATATCACTTTCACCTATGGGTTTATGGGATTGCAAGAAAAGCATTGACAGCTCAGCAGGTTTATTGTCAATGAATACTAAACTGAAAAAGCTCCTGCCTGTCGCCTTGCTGGAGGAGGACAATGGTAACCTTGTCCTCAATCTTGAAGATGCGGACGATTAATTACAATGTTGATTGCAGTGTACAAGTGTGTCTGCCTGGCGGTGCCATACGGTGATTTTTTGCAGTGCCTGGTGTGATTCCAGCATGCATGTTTGCCGTACATGGGTTTGATGGATCTGTAGTCCGGTATTATTGGATTTTCCGAAACCCTCCGTTGGGACTGCCACTCTGGAATGCGTGGCATCCTGTGTGCTGCATGCGTTAAAAATTGTCAACTCTTGTGGCATTTTGCCATATGAATTACAACTGGAAGTGCAAGAAATACAGAAACAGGCAATTGCTACATAGGTGAAAATTAGTTTAGAAATTGAGGTGATATGATACGTTGGATTATGTAATCCAATTTAATTCAAGTAACATAGGGATGCTCAAAAGGGATGTTCATAAGTGTACTTTGTACCAGAGCACCCTAGGCCAAAGGTCAATGATCAATTTTATAATTGTTTCATCTGATCTGAGGCCGTATGTTTTGGACACTCGGGTGAAGAGAGAGGTGGAGCTGTCAACCGATCACCAACTGGTGGTGAGTTGGGTCAGGGGGTGGGGGAAGAATCTGGACAGACCTGGTAAGCCCAAGCGGGTAGTGCGGGTAAATTGGGAACGTCTAGAGGAGGCCTCTAGGGGGCATTGAACCCAAGTGGACAATGTTCAAAACTTCAACTTCTGAAGCTGTGGTGGGGAGCTGTGATCTTAAGGTCTTGGATGTCTCAAGGAGCGGTAACCCACAAACACCGTGGTGGACACCTGTGGTCAGGGAAACCGTCCGACTGAAGAATAAGTCTTTCTGGGATATGTTATCCCAGAGGACTCTGGAGGCAGTTACAGGGTATCAAATAGCCCTAAGTGCTGGAGCCTCTGGTATGAAAGAGGCAAAACAGTGGGTGTGGTAGAAGTTCAAAGAAGACATTTAATTTAATTTAACCAGGTAAGTTGACTAAGAACAGTTTCTTATTTACAACAACGACCTGGGAGCAATTAGGGTGAAGTGTCTTGCCCAAGGACACAATGACATTTGGCTCAGTCGGGAATTGAACTGGCAACCTTCTGACTACAAGTCTGACTCCCTACCCATTGAGCCATCTGCGCCCCAGATGAAGACATGGAGAAGGACTTTCGGTCAGCACCAAGGTGCTTATGGAAAACCGTTCACCACCTAAGGAGGGGGTAGCAGGGAACCATCAAAGCTGTGTACAGTAAGGATGGGACTCTGTTGACCTCAACTCAGGAGGTAATAGGGCGGTGGAAGGAGCACTCGGAACTCCTGAATTCTATATTAGAGGCAGAGCTAGAGGATGATCGGGGATTCTCATTGATTTCACTGGTGGAAGTCACTGAGGTAGTCAAACAACTCCACAGTGGCAAAGCCCCGGGGACTGATGAGATCTGTCCAGAAATGCTAAATGTTCTGGGTGTGGAGGGGCTGTCTTGGATGACACACCTCTTCAACATTGCATGGAAGTCTGCAAGGTAAGGCAGACTGGGGTGGTGGTTCCCCTGTTCAAAAAGTTTCCCCTGTGCCAATTACAGGGGTATCATACTTTTCAGCCTCCTTGGTAAAGTCTACTCCAAGGTGCTGGAAAGGAGGGTTCAGCCAATAGTCGAACCTCAGGTTGAAGAGGAACAATGCGGATTCCATCCTCATCGTGGAACAACGGATCAGATCTTCACTCTCACAAGGATCCTGGAGGGGGCCTGGGAGTATGCCCTTCCGGTCTATATGTGTTTTGTAGATCTGGAGAAGGCATCTGACCGGGTCCCCTGGGAGATACTGTGGGAGGTGCTGCGGGAGTATGGGGTGAGGGGGGCCATCCAATCTCTTTATGAGCAAAGCAAGAGCTGCGTCCGGGTTCTCAGCAGTAAGTCAGACTCGTTTCAGGTGAGGGTTGGCCTCTGCCATGGCTGCGCTTTGTCAACAATCATGTTTGTAGAATTTATGGACAGGATATCAAGGCGTAGTCGGGGTGGGGTTGGGTTGCAGTTTGGTGGGCTGAGGATCTCATCGTTGCTTTTTGCAGATGATGTGGTCCTGATGGCATCATCGGCCTGTGACCTTCAGCACTCACTGGATCGGTTCGCAGCCGAGTGTGAAGCGCTTGGGATGAGGATCAGCACCTCTAAATCTGAGGCCATGGTTCTCAGCAGGAAACCGGTGGAGTGCCTACTCCAGGTAGGGAATGAGTCCTTACTCCAAGTGAAGGAGTTCAAATACCTTGGGGTCTTGTTCATGAGTGAGGGCACAATGGAGCAGGAGATTATTCAGAGAGTCTGCGCAGCGGGGGCGGTATTACATGCAATTTATCGCACCATTGTGTTGAAAAGAGAGCTGAGCCAGAAGGCAAAGTTCCCGATCTACCGGTCTGTTCCTACCCTCACCTATGGTCATGAAGGCTGGGTCATGACTGGAAGAACGAGATCCAGGGTACAAGCTGCCAGAAAGGGTTTCCTCAGGAGGGTGGCTGGTGTCTCCCTTAGACATAGGGTGAGAAGCTCAGTCATTCGTGAGGGGCTCAGAGTTAAGCCCGCTGCTCCTTTGCGTCGAAAGGAGCCAGTTGAGGAGGTTCGGGCATCTGGCAAGGGAGGTGTTCCAGGCACGTTCAGCTGGGAGTAGGCCTCGGGAAGACCCAGGACTATTTGGCCGGATTATATCTCCAACCTGGCCTAGGGATCCCCCAGTCAGAGCTGGTTAATGTGGCTCGGAAAATGGAAGTTTGGGGTACCTTGCTGGAGCTGCTGCCCCCGCGAATTGACCCCGGATAAGCGGACGAAGATGTGCCAGTATCTAGCTCTCACTATTCAGCTAGTTATTTCGTAGTGAAATTATTAGGTAGATAATCCTACAGCACAGCTTTCCTGGTCAGCACGCTTCATAGAGCAGGGTAGAGAATCCATAGAAATCCACCAGGGTCTCCTCCAATCTGCTAAAACTTCTGCAGACTTGTAAAGCATATGTGGAAACAATATGGAACATACCGGACTACAGATTTATCAAACTCACATACGGCATAAATGCATCTGCATCTGGTGAAAATCCAGCCTTAGACTAACACGCACATAGTGAGCGGGACAAAATCTAACCTGGTTCCTGGTTGGTTAAACATGAATAATTGACTAAATGCCAATTTGTTCAAATCCTTCCCATCACACTAAATACTCACATCAAATACACAGTTTATATTACACATACTATTTAGAATATGGTTTTCATTTAAATTCAGATATACATTTTGAAGTGTACTTTTCATTTCACCTGGGTTACAACATCCACATTTAATAATGTGAATTTATTTCTTGCTCATGCATTCACATTTTGATGCCAAAAGCATATTTGGATTGAAAGCATTGCTTTAAAATCTTTATAAATAAATTTATTTAAATATATATATATATATATATATATATTTGAAAGCATTGCTTTAGTGAGTTTACATGAAAATTGGTCACACACTTTGGAGACAGACAAAGTGGACTGTTTAATATCCCTGAATTCTTTAATATCATAACTACTTGTAGAAAAAGGCTCTGTTCTGTTACCCATGCAAAATAAGATAATTGTGCATAATAATGCATAATTTAATAATACATAAATATTTCATAATGCATAAATATTGCATAATGCATAATGAATGAATTAATGCCTTTTTATTGTCACTATAAACATGTATAAGGAGAATAAAAGCATCTCCTTTTCCAGTGCCAACATGTACAAAGAATGAATATAACAACATGGAATAAAGTAAGTAATGCAAAATAGTGGTGATCATATTCAAATTAAAATAAATCACTGAAATCAATATGCAAATATTTTGTACACTTTTTTACTGGCAAGAAAATCATAATTTTAGAAACACTAGATTTTTTTTATTTCACTTGAAACATTAATGAAGTACTGTACAATATATACTCAATGTTGAAAAATGTCCATAAAAAATATCTCTAATGTCTCTAATGTTTTTTCCATATTAAATGTTTTTTTGCCTATCTGTTTGAAGGGCTCCAGTATTTTTAGGGGTGACTGCATTTTGAAATGGAGTGTCTTACTTCAGTACCATCAACAGTGGCACATTTCTAGAATCTGTTAGAGGGCAATGGGTCCCTTACGACCCCTGCAGCTACCAATTCCACATGGTCCTCTATGTAATGAGCCTCTAAATTGAAATACCTTGAAATGGTCGCGATTGCTACAAGGCAGATTTCAGCTTGACATATTCCTACTTATTCTGGTGGAATGTTTTCCAAGGAGCTTCTGCATTCTTTTGCCCTCATCTACAGTATCTGCTGACATAGCCTTGACTTCATCTCTCATCTGCCAGTCATCCAACAGACTTCAACATGAGGGTGCCAGATGTACAGAAACAAAAGATCGAGCTAATCTTTTGAGTTCAGAGGCATTACTGTAAAATCCATAGGGGAACAGAAGTGTTTGTCCTTTTAAAATGTACAAGATTGGAAGTCCGCGTTGCATAGCGTGCTATGTCGCTGCATTGCTGGACAGTCTATGTCCAGATGGTCATGGGTTCAAGCCTGACCATGGGTTGTATGACTTTCCCCGGGCCTCTTGCATGAGGCAGCGCGAAATTGGCATAGCGCTGCCTGGGATTTGATAAATGATATATTGTCTATCCTACCTTGGTGAATGTGATCATCCCGTGCATGATCTGACTAAAGGCTTCCGTGTTGGATGAGCAGTGCAAAAGGAATCAGCGGCTCGGGCAACTTGTGGTTGGATGAACCATGTGTGCGCCCCTTGTCATCATACAAATCTTTACAAGAGTTGCAGAGCTGCCGTCAAGTTAGGATTAGAGAGGGAATTGGGAAGGGTCAAGAGTCAAGATGTACAAGAGTGAAGATGAAATCTTTGATTGGATTACTGACGTGGAATTATGCATTTTGACTAACAACAAACTGCATCTGTTTGTTTTGATCATTTGCTCATGTTTGTACTGTGCATTTTCCTTTTCACATTAAAGTCCTGTACAGTTGAATCACATTCCAGGCAGGGACAGATGTCTCATCGAGCAATTTGTTTGATCCTACACAAATAGTTCAAAAGTCTGTGGAATCTCGACTTTTACATCTTAGTTGTCTTGTATTTTCCATTCACCAGATGTCAGTCTCCAAGATGATAGTGACGGTGACACTGACAATGAAGATGCTGACTCCACCAAAGAATACGTGAGTGATTTCTGCTCCTCGCTCGGAGGCAACGCGCGCACACACAGCAGTCACGCACACTCACTTATACACACACACACACTCCCTAAAGCACACACAGCAGTCACACACACACACAATTATACACACACACACTCCCTAAATCACACACATCATTCACTCACACACACTTATACACACACATTCCCTGAAGCACACACAGCAGTCACACATACACACTCACTAATGCACTCACGCCCTGACACTCTTGCATGGACAAAGTCGCAATCTGACATGCAATTTTCCTCCATAATTTCACCTAAATTAATCAAATTGGAGCGTATTTGACTGATCCATTACACCTCAACGGGCTCGTCGGAAGAAGACGGTCTGTGCGCGCTGTCAGCTTGAAATGAAGCCCTTCTTTCCTGCCATCGCATTACGTCAATAACAGAGGCCTCTCATGCAGGCGTAAATCAATGCTACCACCTCACCGCCTCGTTCACACACACTGGGAAGAAGCCGTTCTGGAGCCCCCATTATCCTCCCACCTTCTAACATATTTATTTCATGCTACAGGCCTCCTCGGATGTGGCCACGGGCTTAGGCACAGCGTGGCTGTTTGCGAATAGCAACATTTGGCATGCTTGCTGCAACCCTCACTTGTTGCGGGCAGACGGAGGTGGAGGAAGGAAGAGCCGCGGTATCAGAGCCATGCTGACTCACACCAGCGGGCGCATCCATTATCTGACACATTTGTGTATGTAGAGCAGCGGGAGCGTTGTGCTTCACTAGGTCACTGCTGTCTCTTAGACAGTGCTTTGCGCTGGTTAGTGGTTAGCATCCAGCCCCCGCTGCCGGGCGAAGGCCGCCTCAAAAATAGACCATGTTCTCAAATGACTCCACACGTTTCACTCGGGACAGCCCGTCTGCGCGTTGACTGATGAGGCTAGCGCAGGGTGTGTTCAAAGGAATGGTTGTTCGAGCTCGATTCCGGCAGTTTGTTGACCTGTCTGCTCCATATGGAGTCGAACGGTCAAAAGGTTTATGTTTTCCTGATTAACCGGCGCGCATGCAACGGATGCGCCTGGGGTTTACAGTGTGAGCCAATAGAATGGATCTGGTGTTGTCTGAACATTCGTAAGGATGCACAGTGTATGTGTGTGTCTGTGTTGCTCATGCATGTGCTTGTGTGTTGCACGGCCCTCTGACAGGACGATGACCTGGAGTCAGATGTCAACAAGCTGCGGTGCCGGCCGGAACCAGACAGGCCCCTGGAGCAGCTGGGTCAGTACGTCAGACTGTGTCCTGAGCTCCAGCATGACTTCCAGGTAAACGTTGACTTCCCATGCCCAATTTCTTCGTTGCCAGGCCTGTGTCCACTTTCCAGAAAACATGGAACACATAAAAACGACATAATACCACAAACTCTTACCTAATGTTCAGCAACTGATGTACAAAACTGTGTTTATTGGTACATTCATACAACTATAAGCAAAGAAGTTCACACAGGAAACCCAAATGGGACATTGGCTCAGCTATGCATCAGTTGATGTTGGGCACATATCTACCACAGTCCCAGTATTCCCCCATCCTACGTTGTGGCCTATTTAAGTCAGTCAGTGCTCAGTCTGCTGTGTTGGTCACATTAGCATGCTGTTGCTAACCACCCACCTCCATTGCATGCACTTCTTTGGTTCTGTATTTCCATCTGTGGGGGTGGGGTTGGTACTCTGTATTTTGCTAATTTCCTATACATTTTCTCATTCAAGTTTACTGAAGTGATTCTACCTAATGCCAAGGATATTTTGTTGCATATTCCCTTTATTAAATGATTGAAACAGTATGTGGGGTCTGAACTACAGTTTTGCACAGTCCTGTCCACAAGAGATTGTTCTCCATCAGCCCAGTCTGAGGTGGATAGATATGTCTTTGTAGGTTTATGCCCCCAAAATCATTTTCAAAGTTGTTCTAGGTGTTGACCCCGCTTCTGAGGTAAACATTTTACACTCAGCAAGACCTGTAGAAACATCAGTCTGGAAACCGGTCTGACTGTGAGAGCCTGATAGCTGGTGGCACGTTATGACAGCCACTGTTACCCTCTGATGAACAAATTATTCTCAGGGCAAACTTTGTTACCACTTCATGGAATGAAAATTGTGGAGACAGGTCTTAAAGATGACCATGTAAATGTACTAATTCAAAATGTTCCTTACCTGGGGGTCCGTGTGGTATAGTGGGCTAAGTCGCTGGATTGCAGGACAGTCTATGTGATGATAGTCAGTGGTTCAACCCTGAGTTGGGTTCTCTGACTTTCCCTGGACGTTTTGCACGAGGCAGCACAAATTGGCATAGTGCATATTTGGGTTATTATCTATCCTGCCACGTCACTCTCCAGCAACTTCTTGTGTGCAGATCGGGAGCCTATAAATTCAGAGATTGCAGAAGTATACCGTAATTCCTCATATAAAAACTGGTAGTCAAATAAATGCTGATAAGTGCCGGGGCATGCTCAACACAAACAAATAAAGGCCGGGGAAATACATTGTGTGAATCATCTCCTAGGTGCCTTTCATATAATGTGCATTCCAGTTAAGCATAATGTACATTTCTACCACTTTAATTTAAGAGATTCAACAATGTATTCATGCTTTTTTCAACATCTTTTCTGGATTATGGTACTCACAGGGTTGCCAACTTTGGGAGTTTTTGCTGGCGTGAGACTCGGTAGAATTTCAGTGCGCGCGCGTGCGCGTGCTTGCGCGCGGAGAACACTTTTGTTAATCCTAACTCTAATTTTAGAAATGTCAGTCCTTGTTTACTTAGTATAACCCGTGATTTATGCAAAAATCTATAAAAAAGCTAAAAGAATGGAAACGCATATTTTTTTTTATTCTGAAAGCGTCAGAGTCACGCCAGATGCGTGAGAGTTGGCAACCCTTGCAGTGGGCTCCGACTACGAACCATGTTCCAAATCTACTCTCTGAACTTATCACACGCAACTGACGTATCAGGTGCAAGGTTCTCAGCGAATCAACGATCAGAGAATCATGCAGTGAGAACGTTTTAGGCAGATGTTACAGCAGTGGGACTACTCTTCTGTCATTAATACGCTGTGGTGTAGTCATCAACAGAAAATTAACGAATTGAAAGGGGAGAAAAATTGATTTTGGCGTGACATTTCTTGCGTGTGCGTGAGAGCGTGAGATTGATGCTGAAAGCGTGAGTGTCACGCCAGATGCGTGAGAGTTGGCAACCCTGTACTCATCTAAAGCAGTGATACTCATTCCTGCTCCTGTAAGCCGCCATTCTGTAGATTTTTGTTCCAAACCAAATTTAGCACAGGTGACACTACTCAATACTACAATGAAATGCTAACTCAGGGTAGTCGCAACTGGGTTTGGAAGAAAAACTTGGCGGCTCACAGGAGCAGGAGTATCGCTAAGTATTATTGTCCTGCTGGTATTTTTGTCATTGCGGCTGTATGTTTTACTCAGCCTGGTGTAGATTGTAGTAACGTGCAGGTGCCAATAGATGGCAGTAGCCACATTGGAAGTAATATGGGTCCCATTCAGTGCAAGTTGAGATTGTGTTAACAATGTAATGCAGTAGGCCCAACTTTAAAAGGGCAAACAGGAACAAGGATTGACATTAAAATATAGCCAAATATACTTGATCAAAGAGAGGGAATTAAAAGTAATGGCCTGCCTCTAACAAAAGCCTGCTTCAAATAAAAGCCTTTTACCTTTTGCAATAAAGGTAAAAAAGGCCCACATTTTTATTAGAGGAATTACGGTAATTGGTGAATGTAATCATCCCATGATTTTATCCTGTAATGATCTGACTAAAGGCATCTGTGTTGGATGAGCAGTGTGAAAAGAATCAGCGGCTCTGTGACGTGGTTGGATGAACCATGGGCACGCCCTTCGCCATCCCACAGATCTGCAGAGCTGCCAACAAGGCAGGGTTAGTGGGAATTGGGAGGGGAAGACAGTGGGAAATGAAATTAAAAAACATTTGCCATACCTTTCTCAGGCCAATTTACAGTATAATTATCTGTAAAAATAATTTTGATATGTACTTTGTGTGGGCTTTTCAAACCTATAAATGAACAATCACTCAACTTTGGAAGTAGTCAGAAAAATAGAGTCTATTTTCATCTTTTGTAAAGGTGCAAAAATAGTTAATGTATGCTAAATCAGTTACCTCGAAACTGCATTCAAAAACAGAAATGGTTTCCGTGAGTTTGTCTGACTCTGGGCAAGTCGAAAAATGACCTAGATATTGAAAGCAGACACTATAATGCTCTATGGTTCTTTTTAGACTGTTGATGAGTTAAGGCCAATTGAAATGCCAACCAGCCTGTGGGAAACCATTTTCTCCCACTGCTTCTCTCCTCGCACAACTTGTCTTAATTTCAATGATATCCCAAGATTAACTGCCGCTGCTGAAAAATGCTTCTTACTCAATTAATTTGCGTCTGTCTCTCTCTACTGATGTAGTTATTCAGCATGCCATGAAACAACAATTAGTTCCCGGAATGCCTTTCTTCAGAGTAGGTGGCTGTGTGGAGGGATGGCCTGCCTTACACAGAAAGGTATTTCACATTGATTGTTGACACAGAATATCAGTACAATTTAGTGTGCCTTCATTTAATTTTAGTTCCAATTCAATCTCAAAATATTGACTCTGAACCCATCATGGAGAAGATAATTTTCTCTGAACTATATATTGTTTTTGAGAAAAAGAAAATGGCTGCAGTGAAATGCTCAGACAGGCAATATACAGTAGGCAAAAATTCACTGAATTAATTTTGTGCCATGGCATTCAATGTATTATTGAATTTATACGAGATAAATTTCATGTAGTGAGGTTGTCTAATGCTGGTCTGCATGATCAAACAACCATACGAATATTGAACATAGTATATCAAGGCAATAGGTATACAGTATACAATAGAGTATATCCCTGTATAGTATATCCCTGTATAGTATATCCCTGTATAGTATATCCCTGTATAGTATATCCCTGTATAGTATATCCCTGTATAGTATATCCCTGTATAGTATATCCCTTACACGTCTTCAGATCTTGGAGGACAGCAGCAAAGATTGTGGTTGATCCCTCTCACCCCGGAAATGGACTTTTCAGAACCCTTCCCTCCGGCAGAAGGTTGAGGTCCATCAAGACCAGAACCTCTCACCACTAGAACATTCTCTTCTCTCCAGCAGGAGGCCTCATGAACATGCCCCCGAAACCAAACTGACACTGCCCCACCCCCCTCACACACAACCTATAACTGTACATACACTTTAGATATACTATTCATATTCTGCTCATATCCTGTACCCTAAAGGTCTTAAAAATGCTTACATTATACTGTTGTTTACATTATACTGTTACAATACAGGCTAATGCATACATTATACTGTTCATATACTGTATCCTGTTCATATTCTGCTCACATCCTGCACCTTAAAAGATTTAAAATGTTTATATTTTAGTGAGGTTTATGTTATACTCATTTAGGTACAAAATAGTCAGGCGCCAATAGACCATTGTTTGTTAAAACTTACCTGCCAATAAATCCCTTTCTCATTCTGATATACAGTATATAGGTATATTGTGTATATAAATATATATACCTACAGTTTTGTCTTAATACAGTATGTAACTCCACATTGAATAATCCACAGTTCAGCTCTGTGTGATAGCCTGTGTCATTATAATGTATATTTTCATTCTTCTTAGACTAATATATGCTTTTCCTGCACTGAGGAGTTAAATCGAAGAGCTTGCTTTGATTTATCTTGTATAACACTTCTTAATAAGATCCTGGTTGTCCATTCCCCAACGTTTTCCCAGGACCGACTTCAAGTGTTCCTCCAATGGTGACCTTAGAACGTGTGAGCAGGGTCCCTGTTTTCCATCATATATATGGTTTAATGAAGAGAGAATCTGATGATGAAGTACTGGAAATTGCTAACAAACACAATCATGTTTTTACCAGTCCCTTTTTATTTGCCAGATTTAACCATCAAATTGACCCTAGAGAGTCCATGTACATTATGCTGTTTGTTTTTCATTCTAAATGAAATGAATAAGTCACATTTCAAATTCTTCTAGCGTATTTGAGTTGATATGCTATTTAGTTTCAATTTGTTTCACATGGCACACATTGCTTTGTTGAGTGCATGTAGCCAAACATACATTATTAAAGCCCAAGAAGAATGATGCCTTTAACGTTTTCCCTGAAACCACCACCCAGCTCTGACTGAGTTCACAGTGATCACTCTCTTTTTCTTGACATCTCTCTCACTCTTTCTGCTTCAATGACATCTACAGGATACATTTCAGCATGTATAAATATCCATTGGTATTCATTTGTGCCCTGCTTTTAATGTGAATGTGATGTGATATTCAAATGAAGTAAATCAGCAAGTGAAAGACAAGAAACGTCACACAACTCCTGGGTGGGTTAGCATAAGTGCTGAGCGATGAAGGTTACATGTTTGAGAGAACACTCAGTAAACGAAAGGGTCTCAACACATTTCCATAAGGTTTGATGTTCAGTCTACCCCTGTGCTTATGAAAATATGTTTTTTATAGGTTCTCAAGCTTTACGGTAGTGGGCTCTTGACTCTGTTGAATACGTAGCACTTTTTTGCATAGGTTCTGTAAATTATGCAAATAAACAGTTGTGTCTGTAAAGTTGTGAAATGGGAAATACTTAGATAGCCACGTTGAATTTTATTTTGCTTTCTGCTGTCATAATTAGTAAACCTAATCATGCTTTGAATGTCAAAAAAATGATAACACCATATTGATCTCACTGTGAATAAATGGGATATTGGATGTATTTTTCAGCAGCATCGTTATATCATGGTTTTATGGGCCCTAAGATGTATTTCTTTTTTACTGCTGAATGCATTTCATTTTTATTTTAATGTTCTCTTGTTGTTGGACAAGATGCCTTGAGTTTCCTATTGATTTATCATGATGATGTACGTTTTGCTCTCCATGGTTGTACTGTAAATGAACCCAAACTGCCTCCAAAGAGCATTTAATCTCCAATGCCACTGACGCTTCAGAGTACTCTTCTGTGTCTTTTAGGACTTGGACTCAGACTCAGAGGTAGATGACAGCTCAGATGAGGACGGTCTACTCAATGGGAATTTTAGGAGTTCTGGAAGGTTTACAGGGACTCACAGAAGATCTCCATCCCATTCTCCCAAGGAACACTTAGTTTCAACAGTAGAGGAAGAAGACCAGGATGGAAAAGAAGAACCTACAGAGAACCATCTGGAACCCCAGGACTTCCATAGCCACTTATTATCCAGCTCCGGGGAAAAGCAGGATGGCCATCCCAGCATGGTTGACAGGCTGCTTGAGAAACATGGGGCCTGCATCCCTCACCATGACCCACGCTTGTACACGGCAGCAGCGGCGCTCACCAAGTCTATCCCTGGGTACTCCATCCTAGCCTTCCCTGACTTCTGGGGACATCTCTCTCCAAAGAGTAAAGAACCCATGGCGGGAAGGAAACCCAATGTGCAAAGGTAGGTCATGTGAAATGTGGAAAATATGTCAAACATTGATTTTCTGGTCGACTACGTTGAATGGACAAATGCCATGGAAAACAGAAATAATAACATTGGGGCAGCTCCCCCTGACAAAATTGCAGTGATAGATGAGTGTGTGAATGATTTGGCCATTTTGATGTATTCATCGCTGCATGACGGGAGGCATCGTCTCAGTGGGCTACTAACCCATTACACCCACTTCATTTGCATAAATCCCATTTGAACAATGAGTTTATCGAGCATGTTGGAAGTATGTTAGGAAGGAAGATGTCAAATATCGGCTTGATCCTTCCACTATCCTCATTCTCTGGATTCATTTCTGTCCCTGTCACAGATGGTACAGCCCAGACAGATCTTCTCCTGTCAATTGACTTGGATTCATTTATTGTTTGGAGAGTGGTTGATGGAAGCAGGTTTTGAAAAGTCCTTGTAAGAATCATCTTTAAGAAGCCACAGACATGTCAGCTTTATTATAATTACAGCAAAATTTTTCCTGCCTTGTTCTTTCATTTACTGAATCCTGATCATAGTTTTGGTTTCAGTAAACGATCTGTCACCTTTACTGAAAACAAGGCATCAGTTGTCATGTGGTCCCCTGCTTTTGTTGTTCATGGGGTTATGCATTTAGATGTTCTTGTTAGACAGCGTTGTATGGAAGTAATCTGAAGTGTTGTTTTGCAGAGTAGGTGTCACAATGGGTATGTAGGAGTCAAACACAGGAGTCGAAGTGAGGCAAACACAGGTTTTCTTTAATAACATTTACAGTAGTAGAGTCACTGAGACTGGGATGAGATTACAACATATGGCAGAGTACTAGGTTTAAAACAGTTACCATCAGATTCAAAGTCTGCATTTCTTCTGACGAGCTAGACTGTTGATAGCAGACAGCCTGCGTTGAGAAAATTCCAAGGATAAGACTTTTCAAGTACATTTATTATTTGATTTTCTATGTCCCTGCAAGTTCTAATCAAAGTAATTATGTAAATGCTGGTTGTAAACAGTAAGACATGCTTTTCACAGAGGTTTGTGCAGAAATGCATTCTACAGTCCAGGGACGTGAAGTGGGATCAGTGGCTGGCTAGGTAATTGCTATTCAGAAGCCATATATGCTCACAAGTAAACATTTATTAGCTAATGCTTAAGTTCATCTTAGTGACATTGGCTATTAATGATGCAGTCTGCAATGTTGACCACTGATTGTAAATATGACACTATTGAGCTAAAAAGGGTTGAAAAAATTGTGTAATATGTCATGATCTACAGTATATCATGATTTGTGCCCAATGTCATAAAACCACTCAAATTAAACTTGGAATTTAATAGCTAACTGAGATATGGCAGCCATTCTACTTAGAGATTATGCACATATAAGTAGCATATTACAGGTCCAGGCACAACTTGGACCTTTAAAATATTATTTTGTTAATTGCAAAAGTCACAATCTGCATCATTTTTATTATTTTCCTCCCCTCCCAATTCCCACTATCCCTGCCTACACCACGTGAATTTGCAGCATTATGAGTCATATTTACTGAAATCAAAAGCTATTTCAATCAAACACATCTTAACAAGGCAATTTACGTGTTACCATTGGACCCCTTATTTGATATTACCTTCACAATTCTTGCATCCATTGAACTTGTGAGTTAATGGAGAGTTTCTGCTTGAATTTCTTTGCATGATGTCAGAATAGCCTCCCAGAGCTGCTGTTTTGATGTAAACTGCCTCCCACCCTCATAGATGTTTTGCTTGAGGATGCTCCAAAGGTTCTCAATAGGGTTAAAGTGATTGTTCTGAGAAATATAACCCTAGGGTCTTTTGAACCTTAAACCTCGAGCCAAACAACCCCCCATAAGCATTTTTCCCTTGATGTCCCGGACGAGACCTAACATTGTTCGAGTTAGCGCTATCAGCCAAATGGCTTAGTGCAGGCGCTAATGGAACCAAGGGTGTATCTCATAAATAACCCCACTAATAATACCGGGAATGGTACCAAACTACTACAGTAGTACAAATAGGTTATGTACTTATAAAACGAGGCATTAAAAAGTACACCAGAAGTATATTTAAATGACACTTGCTTGATGGCTGCTACTCTCGGCTGCTAGGCAATACATGTTGTGCTCTGTTCGTGATCTCGCGGGGGATCGTGGTAGCAGCTAAGAGTAGCAGCCATCAGGCAAGTTTTATTTAAATATGGGGAGTTGTTTGGATCGAGGTCAAGGCGCAACGGACCCTAGGGTTGTATTATTCCAAGCCATCACTTTAAAGTCAGGGTAGGATGGGTCCCACACCATGAGTTTCTCTCCTTTTATGCCCATAGCAGCCAATGCCACAGAGGTATTCTTTGCAGCATGAGATGGTGCATGTTCATCAGGGTGGGAAATTAACTTTTTTGCTGTAATTTTACCAGCCATTTTTTTTTACCAGCTCACCTGGCAACTTAATTATTACAGGTTTCTGAGATTGATTTCAGTGATCCAAAGAGCTCAGAGACACAACACCATCCATAAGTTTGTTTGAAAAAATGTATGACACTTAATTCCAATTTGTGTAAAATTTGGAACGCAGTGTAGTCGTAAGCTCTGCAGCTGATGATTATGCTCACCAACTATACTTCCGTGATTGAATTTACAGACGCCCGATCTGCAAACGATTCACCGGAGAGTGACGTGGCAAGGTAGATAATTCATCTTATCTATTCCAAATCCCAGGAAGCACTATTCCAATTTGCGCTGCATTGTTCTGGAGGTCCGGGGAAAGTCGGAGAACCCATATTCAGGCTCAAACCATTGACCAACATGACGTAGCTTGTCCTGAAATACAGCGACTTAGCCCATTACGCACATACTACATCTTTAAACCAGGTAAAAAATAATAATAATATGCAGAGAGGTGGTCATTATTATTATTATTTTTTTTGAAAACATGAATAGATATGTCAAAAATTGTTTATCAATTTCCAACTTGATATGTCCCTTTTGTTGTGGTTTTCAGTAGCACTGACAGATGCGTAAATAGGTACATTTTAAAGGGATTTAGCAGTTGTGTTCTATGTTGAGCTCCTATATGAATGCAGACAGGGGAGACTTTTACCATCAACATTAGGCCTAGAGGCAGGAATACACATGCGCAACCAGAATGAAAGTGACACACAAGGCAAGCAGAAGCAGCCTGCCCGGAGGAGACCTGTCCATCAACAGTAACTATTAGTGGGAATGTGAATTCATTGCATTTCAATAGCAGGAAGTGTTTTTAATACAGTTTTTGTGAAATTTTACAATGTCAGCATAAAACGTACAAAATATTAAACATCAGAAAATTCATTTATTATAATAACATATATTTTTTATTTAACATTTAGCATTGCCAGAGCAGCGGTGACATACATGTGAACGAACACAACACACGGACACACAAACAGGCAGACTTTTCCAGTGTCTCTGGCCGACACCTTTTCTAAACTCACTGTTGTGGTTTAAACATCTGGAAACTTAACTAAACTCACTGTTGTGGTTTAAACATCTGACACCTTTTCTAAACTCATGGTTGGGGTTAAATCATTTGGCAACTTTACTAAACCCACTGTTGTGGTTTAAACATCTGGCAACTTTACAAAATTCAATGTTGTGATTTAAACATCTGGTAACTTTAAAAAACTCATTGTTATGGTAACTGTATGACACCTTTGTTAAACAGATAGCCTCTTGTAGTTTAACCATCTGACACCAGTTCATTACGTACAATGCAGTGTTTCCTGTTTTAATAGAATTGTGTCAAACATACTTTCAGTTAGTGCAGTTGACTTTGAAGGGCCCTATATAATGAACAGACATTTGGCTGTGATTTATATCTATACATTTAACGTTGATTGTAACTTCCAGTATTTTGTGTTGCTTCGAGTTTCAGTGTGAAATTCTGGAAATATTATAAACAATAGCATGTCATTGAAGCGACATACTAATATCAGATTTATTTTGAGCTGAGTGTTTATGGCATTAAAGCAGAAAATGTTAGGCTTAGAATTCTCCAACCTGTCAATGACATTAGACATAGACCTTTCATTTCCTACATTAGAGGAAAATAAGATGGGACTTAAATCTTTAAATCTTATCCACATAATCTCATTAGCCTTATTTCTAAACGAGAAGATTACGCACAGGATAATCGTATATTTGTAGGCATGTTATATTGTTTACCTGATTGATTAGAATGGCTTGTTTAATATGTTTCTGAAGCTGATATACTTGGGATTTGTGAACTGTGAGTGCTTCAGTATTACAGATGTAAGATGTCATTCTCTCTAGCATGTCAAGCTCCATATTTTGTCAGTACACATTTGTTTCATTTTGATTTCTTAGACTGAATTAGTTCAACCCAAAAACATTCTAAAGTGCCAACCTTTTACTAAACAGTCATTCAATAATGTAATTAGGTTGTGTGGCAAGTGCCTGGTCCAAAACTTGTTTTCCAAGATAACTTTTCCAGGTGCAAATGGCAGATTGTGTGGAATTCACGTTTATTTCAGTATTTCACAGTTCATTGGGTTCACCCTGGAGAGAGATAAGTTTGTTAGCTCTGTTGTGTGTCTTATTCTCAGAAAAAGCTATTTTGTGGGACTTAAAGTGTTTGACAGTCTGTGACATTTAGGTTGCACAGATGCAATTTAGTTCAGTACTTTACTTTTTGGAATCTGTGTTCACATGAAATGGTCCTGTACACTTTTAAATTCATCTCTCTCCAGAAGTGTTGTCCCAAGTTAAATAAATTAACTTATTTCATTTGATGTTTTCATCTGCTGTACCCTGCTTTCTGAAGTTCATTTTTTTACTGACTCTGATTCATTGGTTTAGTTACAGGTGGGCCTCTTGCCTTAGGGCCCAGTGGGGTAGAAGCAGGGACAGTGGTTCTTATCAAGGGTCGTCTGATCGACCTGCGACACCCTCAGGCTCAGTGTGGGTTCCATTTTCCTTCCGGTGGATCTCACAGTCTTTCTCATCTCCTCTGGTCCACACTAATTGGCCCTCATTTATCAAATGTGCGTAGAAACCAGCGTAGATCTGAGTGCAGAAATCATCTTACAACGAGGCTCACGTGTGAGTTACAAAACGTTTGTATCACTCCAATTCCAGCGTACTAATAAACGGGTGTTGATAAATCGGTTGAACTCAATCGTAACTTAAATATCACGCTCACATATATGCATGGAATTGAGGCCTCGCCCTTTTATGACATATAAGTGACATAAGGATAAGTGACATCCGGCAAAGAAAAGGAATTTCTCCGAGATAGAAGACGCTCAGGCGCTCAGGTCTCAGGTCTTGGTTTTATTTGAAAGCTTAAAATCAGGCATCAATGGATCAAGGAAAATGTGGTGTTGACTGAGGTTACTGCTACAGTCATTAAAAGCGATAAACGAGAACCTGAAGTGCAGTTATTAACAAATTAATTATTTTCACTAAACATTCCACATTGTATTTTTTAAAGTAGCTGTCTTACCCAAAAACAGCACTTACTATATTAGAAGCGCAGAATTAGATCCTGTCTCTTTCGTAGAACCCCCAATGGTGGCTATTGAATGGCACCCCGTTCTCCAAAGCAATATTGTGGAGAACTCCGCATGCCATAATTATAATGGAGGCCTGCTCTGGGGTGTATAACAGAGTCTCCCCTCCCCCACGCTGACCCAAGACAGAGCCACCTGCCCTTGAGCAAACCTATACATCTCTCCACTGTGTTTCATGTGCGTGTGTGCGCACTTTTGAGCCTGCGCTTCTGCTCGTTTGGGGATTTGCAAGCTGTGTTTTAAGGTTCTCAGTCAGGGAATAACCTTTGTCACCTAGAGGAACCACATCAAACCGTTTCACCAAAGAACTATGTAGAATTATTATAATTTTTGTACGAGGGCGTAACTCACCGAGGAGATGACTTCAGCCATGCAGTGCGCCCTCCTGTAGCCTTGTTCCAACGCTGCAGTTTAAAAAAAATAAGATTTGTGTTTCCCCTCAGGCCACCGGGCTACCATATTCAGAACAAACATCCTGGCATCACATTTGATCTGAACGTTGATTGAATTAAAGTTTTTGCGATTGATAAATGTGTAAAAATTCATGGATGGTGGCTACAGATGCAGTACAATCAATCGCCCTAATGACATTTGGTAACCCAGCAATCTCATAAAATTGTCTGCTGGCATACTTTGACTATTGTTGGCTGTGATATACCAGACCTGTCCCAGATCTCCTGCTGAAAGGTCCCGGTGGCTAAAAACCCCAACATAGAGAGTGTGCGTTAAGGTCCTCTAACAGAGCCAGCCAGATCTGCCATCTCTTCAACTTCAAGACTGCCAAAGCACTTGTTTAAATAGGTGACTGAATAAACATTTCACCAATCACATTACAAATCGATTAACCCAATATTTTTTTTATTTTTTGACTGAATTTGTTGTATGTCTAATTAAGCCCTCATGTTCTAGGTCATCTGAAATGAAAGGGATAGAATAAACCACTTAATAGCAATGTACTGTATTTATATTTGAATTCATTCGTAATTCTGAAATTTAACTTGCAATATGGGGTAGTTGCGATGCACACACATTCATCAATGATTGCTGGTATAAAAATTCACTGAACCGGGTGGTTATACCATGAACTCCGCTAGTCACACTGGAGAACTTGCTTACACAAGGTCAGACCAGACGTGAGATTTTATTGCAGTCTATGCTCACACTCAAATTAATAAATAACTTGCTTTGCTTAGAAATCGGCGTACGCCCGTACTACGCCTGATTTAGGTTGTACGCACATTTGATAAATGAGGGCCATTGTGTAGTGCAGATCAAGGAGGGGCAAAGTTGGGTGCAGTGAAGACTTTACTGGAGTACAAAAATAATGGGTCTGTTTGAGCTGTTTCTGCTGTGTAGTTTTCGTTGGTGAGGGGCCTTAAGAAAGAGGTGAGGGTCAAGCCACTGTGGCGCGGACATTTTCCAGCATATTACTGTGCAGATTCAGCATTCCAGCAGACACAGAACCTAGGTCTTCAGGGTTGATGACATTCATTTTGGGGAAATCTAAAAATGTCAAATCAGAAACATACGCTTTATGTCCATCACACCCATATGAGCTTGTTGGACATTCCATTCCAAAACCATGGGCATTAATATGGAGTTGCTCCCCCCCCCTTGTGGCTAAAACAGCCGACAAGTGTTCTGGTAAGGCTTTCCACAAGATTTTAGAGCGTGCCTGAATAATTTGTGCCCATTCAGTCAAAGGAGCATTTTTGAGGGTGGGCACTGATGAAAAAACCTGGCTTGCAATTTGTGTTCCAGTTAATCCCAAAGATGTTCAGTGAGTTTGAGATCATGGCTCTTTGCTGGCCACTTACATTTGTCCACATCAAATTCATTGAAACATTTGTTTATGGACCCCTCTTTGTGCACAGTGTTACAGTCATCTTGGAACAGGAAAGGGCTTTCCCCAAACTTTTGCGATATCACTGGAAACACCCAATTGTCTAAAATATATTTGTATCCTGTAGCATTAAGATGACACTTTATTGGAACTAAGGGGCTTGTCCCAAACCATGAAAAAAGCCCCAGATTATTATCCTTCCTCCCCTATTAGTAAGGGTTAGGGATGCTCATTTCGGGTAATTTTCCCGACCGACAACCGCAACTCGTTATCCGATTATTAACTGTTAACTGATAAAACTATAAAATTCAATTGGCTTTAAATTTAAAAATTTTTTACGAATGTCTGTAACCCTTTAAATATACAAACAGGTTTTTTTCAGGAGCATGATGAATTATAGGCGATAAAATAATATATGCTTCCCAATACGATAGCGTTACACGTTTGTGTACATGAAAAAATGAAAGCACAAGTTAATATCACAGTCATCATAAATCATCATAAACAGGCAGCCGGTATATTTTGCTCCTCATTACCTATATCTCCCCACCTTTCAAAATGAAGCGCAAGGCTCTGTTTGCGCGTGTCAACGTGCCACGTATACCGTAATTCCTCAAATACAGACCGGGGCCTTTATTTTTTAATGTTTTATCATTATCATTATTATTACTATTGTCATTATTATTTTAAAATTCTTGATTGTTGTAAATTCTTGTTTATAAGCCCACTGCATAGAATCGCCGTGCCATGTCAAAAGAAATTTCTCTGCATAGGATGATGTATGTTATCCGATGCATATGATAAATAAACAACTTTGACTTTGACTTTATTTACCTCTACTGCAGAAGTCAACCGGCTTTTATTTGAAACAGGCTTTTGTTAGAGGCCTTTATTTCTGATTCCCTCTGTTTGATAAGTATAATTGGCTATTTTTTGTGTAAATCCTTGTTCCTGTTTGCCTTTTATTGCTGCATTACATTGTTATCACAATATCAACACTTCTTGTAACCGTTCCAAATCCAATACGTAGTTGAAAAAAGTTGTTGAAGATTCAATCGCTGGCACTGAATAGGAGCCATGTTATTTCCAATGTAGTTATTGGCATCTACCTGTACGTCAATACAAACAACACCAAGCTGAGTAAAACATACAGCCGCATTGACTGAAATACCAGTAGGACAATTATACTTAGCGATAATATTTCCTGCTCCCGCGAGCTAGCATTCCGTAAATGTTGCGACTACCCTGAGTTAGTGTTTCAACCTGGTAGCATAACTTGTGCTAAATTAGGTTTGGAACAAAAAAGAGCAGGAGCAGAAGTAGCATAATCCGAAAATAGCATGGATATATTGTTGAATCTATTAAAGTGATAGAAATGTACATTACGCTTAACTTGAATGCACATTATATGAAAGGCACCTATATGAGATTATCCACACGTAATATTCCCCCGGCCTTTATTTAACACTGGCCTTTATTTGTCCATGTTGACCATGACCCCTGCTACTATCAGAGGCCCAGCGTTTAATTGACTACCAGTATTTATTTGAGGAATTACGGGTAGGCTATATATACGTAAAAAAACAATAACTTCTAAACCGTTTAACTGATAGTATTACTCAGTCAAATGTTTTACTTTCGGTTAACGGTTAAACGGTCAGTATGAGCATCCCTAGTAAGGGTGTCCAGATACTTTTGATAATATAGTGTACCTTTACAATGGCTTTATAATGGTTTTATCCTGACATTCTATGTTTATGGATTCAAAGGTAATCGGTTACTGTAACTAATAACTTGCTTTATGTTTCATATTGTTGAATCCATTGGTTTTGATCTTGCAAAATTTTACTCAGAATTTGAAAACATGCTTTAAATTACATATTGTTTAACTATCACAAATGATATACACTGTAAAAACAAAATCCATAAAATAAATCTTTTTTAGCAAAACAAAATTGTAACGTCCAGCCGGTGTGGCTGGCGTAAAAGACTGAGCATGGACTCAGTACATTTAATATGTATATTCCCTTTCTCTTTCAGTGCAAGTGCATGGTGTTTAAGTTGTACCTTTATTTTGTAGTATGTCCCCTTTGGGGTTAACCACGCTTCTCTTCCTGGCCAGGGCTACTAGGAGATGTAGTAGGGACCGGAGGGAGCTGGAATCATGTAGAAGGTTCTGATTAAGTATAACAAACAGCTGTGTCTTGTTGAAGTGATCAGAGTGCCCATATAAGCAGCCCTGCTCAGGAAGAGAGCGTGGAGCATTGTTGGAGGTTTTACCCCACGTAAGTTACATTGTAAGAGTGTGTTGTTTATATATGCTGCTTCCCTGAGCTAGTGATGGTCAAAACGAGGCATTTGAAACAATTGAGACAATTGAAACATTTGATTTGAGGCGTCATGAAATGTTTCGAAACCTTTACTCAACAGTGACACCTGCTGGCAACTTTAGTTATGGCACACAACAGTCTTAATTCCAACATGATCAGACAGACACTTCTGTGCTCTGACCTATGGGTCGGACTGAATGATTCACGTCCTTCATCACAAATAGCATAGTTTCGAAACAGTGGCTGATAATTGTAATTTGTCAACACTGTGGGTTATTGAATGAAATAGAACTGTTTGAGACAAGAAAACCTTTCCTAACATGATGTCATACAAACATCTTTATTTGTAGTGTTTCTAAAACATCAAACAGATATAAAGGAGTGATTGTGAAATAGAAATAGCAGTGCGTAGATGGCACACTTTGTCATGTGACCAGAAGTGTTTTGAGACAGGTCTCGATATGTTGTTCCAATGTAGTGATGTGTCGAAAACATCAACATCACTACCCTGAGTGCATCAGGATTATAGTTTCACGTACCATGTTTTGTCATGTTGTGGAAAAGTTACAAACAAGAGTTTTGCTATAAGCATTAGCTTACATTGTTTAGGTGTCATTCATCAGATGTTTGTCCACTGTCCGCACCACTATAAAGAGTGCGAGTATATTAGGTCTGTTAGTAAGCACGCCCTGCTTTTTATGTTCTAAGCTCGGTTTGAACAAACATGCATGAAATAAATAAGGATTGTTTGCCACGTACTGCCTGTTCGAGTCTAGCTCTCTTCACACACACCCTGAAGCGTGACAGAATGCTCCACCTAAAAAAGGAGAGCTTCAGACTTGAAGGCAGTACGACACGGGAGGGAAGAACCAACCTTAACAAGGAGAGACTGGGAACACGAGGCAGGGACCTCGACCAAGTCAACAACCTCATACGGGCACAGGCCATAAGTAGGGGCTACTCCGCCGAAGAGGTGGGGTATGACGCCGAGGGGGTGGACATGGTTGGTTGTGGCTTGTGGATGCAGGAGGACAAGGAGTTTTTTTTCTGGGGATGAAGAGGAGGAGGACTGGGACTACGTTAGCCAAAAGGTCCAGGGTGATTGCCCACGAGGTAGGGCTCCCCGTCTTGGCGTAAGGGTTCCCCAGTTTCCTGCCACTTCTGCTACATCTCTTAGCTTCCATGCTGCCTCCCCTAGCTTTCATGCTAGTTCCAATAGGGCTCCTGTTACAGCTCCTATACCTCCAGTCATGTCCCCTAGCTCCTCTAGCCGTAGTGCCAGTCTACCTAGTACTCAGGTCCAGGGTGATAGTCCACCATGTAGGGCTCCCCGTCTGAGTATTAGTAGTTTTTCAGGTACCTCTACTAGCCTCCAGGTTAGCAGCTTCAGCACCCAGGTCCAGGGTGTTAGCCCACTGGGTAGGGAGAATTAGCACCTCTAGCTCTATTGCTAGCTTCCCCAGCTATTTCAGTCTTCCTAGTACTCAGGTCCAGGGTGGTAGTCCACCAAGTAAGGCTCCTGTTGCTACCCCTAGTGCTCCCGTTGCTACCCCTAGGGCCCACCAGGGTGAGGACCTAGAGGACCTGTTCCTATCCCCACCACCAGGGTTTGAAGATGCTGCTCCGCTGGCCCTCCAGGCCGAGGCCCCTGATCTGCTGGCCCACCAGGGTGAGGACCTAGAGGACCTGTTCCTATCCACACCGCCAGGGTTTTAAGATGCTGCTCTGCCGGCCCTCCAGGTCGAAGCCCCTGCTCTGCCGGTCCTCCAGGCCGAAGCCCCCGATCTGCCGGACCACCAGGACGAGGGCCTGGAGGACCTGCTCCTACCACCGCCGCCAGAGTTCGGGGATGATCCTGTGACGATGGACACAGTGCTGGAGTTCTCCGGGCCCCCCTCTGCTACAGAGCTTTTCTGGGCCCCCCGTAGCACTGGTGACCTCGGGACCCCCTGCTTCGCCTAATTCAGGCCCCCCCTCTACGACAGAGCTTCCTGGGCCCTCAACAGCGCCTGACGCAGGGCCTCTCGGTGTTCCGCCTGAACCCGGGCCCACCGTTCCCCCTGACCCCGGGCTCCCTGACCTGCATGTACCAGGGCCCCCCCCCCATTCCCTGCATGGCCTCCTGATGACTCTCTGCCTGGGTGAGTACCTTAGTGGGGGGGTATTGACTGTTGTTGGTTGGGGTTTCACCCTCCCTCCCCTGGATGGATTCTGTAACGTCCAGCCAGTGTGGCTGACCTGAAAGACTAAGCATGGACTCCTTCATCAATGCACACACCAATAGACTGAAAGACAGGTTCTACCCAAACCAGTGCTTGAAGTGGAAAGAAATAGGTGCCAGTACTCCCCTTCTTCCTTTTGTTCCTATTGGTTTTGTTCAAGATATTATGTGTATGTATTTTGTAAAGGGGTAAAGCAACACTGAAAGAAAATAGAAAACAGTTAGCTGGGTAGATAGCCATGAACTCAAGTGATTTTAGCAGGCCTGGAAAAGTTCTATATTCAGAAATACGAAAGTCATGTAATTTCCTATTTAAGTTTATTGAAATCATACTAGTGTTTATTTTTATTTTTTTTGTTTGCTTTAATTTCAAAAGTTGCATAGGGTACTTTTAATAAAAAGTAGACTGTTCAGTTATATTATCTGATTGGATTTTTGATAGTAACAGTTCAGCAACTACTAAAGATTTTTTGGGTGACAAATAATTTGAGTTAAGAAATATGATGTTTACAAACTTACAGATATGGCATCAGTATGCCCTGGGAATAAACTGATTCACCTGGAGATTTCCTTCCTTTTGCCAGGCACATGTAGGAGTATACATATCTAGATAAAGGCAGAAAAGTGGGCAGATAGTGCTTAACTGAATCCACTTCAAGCACTGTTATTAAAGTTATGGTTAATGTGGTGTGTCATGTGGTAGAGGAGGGCTAGCAGTCTGCTCTTTAGTAAAACTCTACATGATCAACAGACTCTGTGGTGCTGGTTGTACTATGCTGAGGCTGCTCCTTGCCTTTATTTAGTTCTGGTTGGGTAGTTGACACACTTATGTCTGTTGAGTCACGTGAACAACTTCTTTTGCACAGTTGTCTAGTTGTTTCCGTATAAGTGGGTATGCCTTTATGCCCCCAACCCAGGAACAAAGTGAAGACACCCTTTATATATGTAATTCCGGATCTGACAAGGTAAATAACTGTCACAGTGAGTGTATGGAGAGTAATAAATTTGATTTGAGAGAGGGAGACCCAGGCAGGTTGATGGTTTGTAGTTTTATGATTGAAATGATGTGGTCCAGGATATACAGACGATGTGGTAATGGCAGGTGGCAGCGAGTTTGCACAGCGATATACAATTAGTAAAACCTATGCTTGTAGAGAGATGACCTGATACAGAGCGTACACATTACTCTACTGAATAAACAGGAGGCACAACTAATATATCTAGCACTATGCTCTCTGGCTGTATAAAATGCCCAACTAAGCATAAAGAGCGTACGCCTGAACAGAAACTATACACAATCCTGCACGTTACTCACAAATACAGTCCCGTATGAAATAGCAGAATACTACAGTGACAACCATCAATGAAACGCATCACTCCCCTGAAACACCAAAGCTTAAATGGGTTCCAATAGACACAGCTAAATGATATTCCCAATTAGATCTAATAAGCTCTGGCTTACTATACTGAGACCTATTCCATCTACATGGTGTTCAGGGGGGTGACGGCGAACGTTCCACAATACATACACATTATAACATGAACACAAATCAACAGTACAAGGTACTGGCCATGATAACAAGGAACACAAATATACATCATAAACAGAAATAATCATATATATACAGTGCCTTGCGAAAGTATTCGCCCCGCTTGAACTTTTCGACCTTTTGCCACATTTCAGGCTTTAAACATAAAGATATGAAACTGTAATTTTTTGTGAAGAATCAACAACACAATCATGAAGTGGAACAAAATCATTCGGATATTTCAAACTCTTTTTAACAAATAAAAAACTGAAAAATTGGGCGTGCAAAATTATAGTAAAAAAGGTGATTGGCAAGACAAAAGTAAATGTACAAACATTCAGGATCTCAATGTACAGTAGCTGTTGGCCAGATTAAGCCACCCTAAAATTATTCCTAATATTTTTTTGTTAAGATTCATAGTTGTTGCTGAATGCCAATATTATTACCACTGTTTGGTTGTATGTAACTATGATGATAACTAATGTAAATTCATGTTCTACAAATAATAAAAGTTTAGCTGGCAAATCAGCAGAGCACGTCTATTAAATGGGACGTGCTGGATGGAGCCTATATTTCGCAAAAATGCGCAACAAGTGCCAGAGCGGGGAACTGTGTGTTCGCGAGAAAGAAATGCTTGTCTTGACAGGACAATATAACATTTGATTTGGATGTGATATCTTTAAACTAGATTCATCATAAACTTAAATTTAGGGAGTAAACCTGAAATCTGGCTTTGTCTCTGGATATATGCTACACAAAGATTTACACAAATTTGACTAATAACATATAACGACTTCATTGTGATTTGATCATTCAAACTGTTCAAAAATAAAACGCATGATGGTTTGAACTGGTGAAAAAAGAAATAATAAGAACATTAGCAATTGAACAACAAAATGTAATTTGTGCCTAGGTAAAATAAATAGCTTTTGGCTTTATTAGTGTTAGACTTAAATTAGCAAAGCAAAGGATATTTCAGGTGGCAGCTATGCTTCATATTCAACATCAAACTATATGAAAACCGTTGTTGGCAGAGTTTGTGTTCAACATGATTTGCATCACATGTTACTTTGATGAAATGCTTCCGTTCTAAGGCATTCTAAGGCATATCTAAGGCATTTTTGATAAAGGTTTAAAAACAACAAAGTTCAGGACAGGTTTTAGTTAATGTAACAATGGCTGCAATTTCGCTGTGTGTAAAAAAGTAAAAAACGAACAGGCTACATAAAAGGGATTTTTGAGGTTACATTGTATGCTTTGCTTTTATTCAATATATACTTGGAAAGCACCTTCGTTAAAACATTTTTTTGTTAAAACTATTTTTAAATTAGTTTTCTTACATAATATCATAATATTCCGTAGCATAATTAGCCTATTGTTCTGTAGCTAGTTAAGTGATAGTACAGGGCATCAGATCACACACAGCCAAGTGGCTGTTCAACTAAAATAATCTTTGTCGACCCAGACCCTATCAATAAAACAATCTAATAGTAAAAGCCATAGCAGAAATCCCCATCCCTACAAATATATAGAAAATAAAAACATGCCCGTCCAGTGAAAATAAATCGGTCTGACGCCGGCTCAGTGTCTCAGAGGCTGCTGCGGCACGCCGTACGGGCTGAGCAGAGGCTGCACAGTTTAGACCAGTGGTATATAACTACTATCAGACCGGACGTCGCGGCCGCAAAACACCTGACTCTCCCGATTGCCACCCCGCACCGGGTCTTTTTCTCAAAACAAGTGGTGGGGACAAAATTACTCGTGTCCCCACTGTAATCTTCGCCTATGCAATAACATTATTCTGTCTTTCAGCCTGGCAGTTAACCCTCCATGCTCCAATAGTACTCATTATGGCAGCAGCACACATATTTAAAACATTTGTTTTTTAATGCAAATCTATTTTTAATGTGAATTGAAATGCTGCTATTATTATGTCCAGCACAATTCCAGTGAAAACTATGAATTATATAAACAAACTGAAGCCAACAAGTGCTTTTCTGCAACTTCACTCTATAGCAGGTGTCCTACCTGGCTGATGGTTGATCCAGTGTAGGACCAAGGATTTTGATGGTAAATTTTAGGTTTCTCACTCAATGCTCTACACCCCTCATACTCAACTCTGGACCTCGAAGCCAGATCCACTCTTTTTCATTTCAACCATCTAATCTGGGATTTATTTAGACCTGGGACACCAGGGGCCTCATGTATAAAAGATTGCGCAGCTTACATACCAGAAGATGGCGTACGGCCAAAACTGGAAAAGTACGTACGCACAGAAAAATTCACATGTATAAAACCGGTCGTACGCCAGGTCCTGCGCATCTTTTCTTTATAAATCACAATCAACGTGAGATTGAACGCACGTGAACGAGCCACTGACCCCGCCTTGCCTCCTCCCATAAATTAATATGCAGATAGCCTTTATATGCCATTTCTTTGCCTGAAATACAATGGCTAAACACGCAAAAAATACAATTTTCACAGACTGTGAGATCGAGTTTCCAACAACAGAGGTGAAGGCGAGGAAACGTGGCCTGTCATCATTCTATTAGGAAAAAAAAGTCGGCGGAGTGGAAAACTGTCACTAGGTTCATAACACATCATAATCAGGCAGCACCAAC